>WAAB01023707.1:81937-109409 GCA_013389865.1 Piaya cayana | reverse complement strand
AAGCTGATGCTTTAAGAAAAACAGCGGCCGTCATAAGAGCTGGCAACTCTCAAATCGCTGGTTATGGAGAAAAGAATATTAAACAGCCATCATCAATCTACCCAGATCCAGGAAGTGAGCCATGAAATGCTGACAAAGGAGAATATCTGGTCTGACAATGATAGTATATTTATCTTTTAAATGAAGAATAATGGAGTTACACTGAAGAGACTCATTTTAACTTTGCAACAGTAAAGTATCTATCTTATCACCTTAGGCTGATATCTGAGCACCTCAGGGTAAAAGAATTTATTCTTCCAGCTCTTTTAGAAACCGGCATTTTACACAGACTGATACTCTAGCCTCCAAAGGAGCAGCACAAACAGAAGAAAAGGAGTGTGGAAACCAGCCCTCTGAACAGTGCTAGGAAAGCCTCCAATGGCACCAGCAGGCTTATTTTCTGTCAAATAAGGATAGTACTAATTTATGACAAGAACTTTGGGGTTTGTTTTTTTGTTTGGAGTTTTTTTGGGAGGAGGGGGATGGCGGCTGTTTTGGTTTTTGTTTCGTTTTGTTTTTTGAGGATGAAAACATCTTCACTTACTTTTATTCCCCAGCACATTGTGACAGGGAGCACAAGCAGTGAGACATGCACAGACCACCACAGGAGAAAAGCAGAGCTGTACACAGGGACCCAAAAGACAAAACCATAAAGAAAGGATGACACGAACCCTAAAATGTGATTTGAAACAGAAGGTCACAATCTGAGTTCGAGGAAAAACTGCAAGTACATTTCCAATTAAGAAAGCCAGAAAAACTCAGCATTCCTATACAAGTCCAGAAATCTAAACCCAAGGTAGCTGCAGATCCTTTACTAAGATCTTTACCTCCTTTTTTTTCTCCCAGCAAGACAGGATCCCAGCATACACAAAAAATTTTTTGTGTTGTTTTAAGCTGGTCACAGATTCATCCTGCCCCTCCCATTTCTTTTTTATCTGAGGACAGGATCCTAGCAACAAGGACTCACTCCCCTTTTACGTTCTGATAAACTTACCTGCTTTTTTCTCCTCGCTTATCTCCTGTCTGCTGACATTACGAAGAAAGGCTGAGAGACAAGCCTCAAAAGAAATCCTAACCAAATTCAGTGCTTGTAACAAAATGCCTTCTTAGACTTTCACACAAGTACTGAAGTCCTGACCTACTAACAAGAAAATAAGTACCTGCTGGGTGGAGACACAACAGCTGCTCCCAATGCAATTTTCTCCCACCTGCCCCCTAAATAGGATACAGGTGGAGTTAGACCCTTAAAGCCCAACGTCCTTGTGCTTTAAGGGGCAGAAAGTAGCTCCCTGTCCTCAGTTGAATGAGATGTTCAGATGTATAGTGACCTGTTCATACCAGAATACGGTAACTAGGAAAGGAGCTACAGCTGGTAGTGGTTTGGTGCTATCTCAGCCTTGAAGAAGCTTGTGCTGGAGCGGCTATAAGAGCCCTCTAGCACATTCCCATGGGTGGCAGACCACTAGTGTTAGCAACCTGACAAGAAAACAACCACCCTTCTCTCTCCTTCAGAAGCTCTGCAAAATGTATTTATTATTTTTAATACAAAGGAAAGTAGGGCTTTATCTTAACAGCAGCCAAAATATGCAGCAGAACATGTGAAATCTGCATCATTAGTTGACCCACCTGAGCTTTGCAGAGTGCTCTCTTAGACTGAAATAGCCCAGGCCAGGCAGCCAGCTGTGCCGAGGCCAAAACACACTCAGGCTGTTGGTATTCTGTGCTGGGTCAAGCATGCAGATACGTAGCGCGTGGTTCCTCATGCTGGGGGGACTGTGAGGTTTTTTTTCCCATTTGTTGCTCTCTCTGGGGCTTGGCAGGGAGGGTGGGGGCACAGCAGCCTCACTCACAGCTTCTCAGTAAACTCAGCGGGCTTCAATCTTCACTAAAATCAAAGCTCTGGCTTTGCCTCAGCTGTGCATGGAGAGGAGATGCCTACAAAAAGGAATTAGAGCTTGAACACAGAGCAGAACCAGAGCATAGCAAAACCTTCAAATCCTGAAATCATATGACTGAGCTTTCCCAGCTACACAGCAAGCATGTTGCTGTACCAGAGAACCGATTCCCATCAGAACAACCGGCTTGCGAGTAACTTAAAGCAATAAAAAAGAAGAGTAAGCCATCAAAAAACCCCTAAATTTAAATGAAGCAGCTGATGTTAGGAAAGTGTGCTGAGGTTTATAAGAGTAGCCAAATGATAAGCTGTAGGGAAGACAGGCAACAGCAAGGAAGCTGCTTACCTTGATAACAAAACCCTTTCTGTTTACCTATGTAAGGAAAGAGTCACCCCTAATTTAGACTGGACAGTTCATACTGTTTTACTCCAGTGCAAAGTGGGATTCAGAAGAAAATCCTAAATCTTTCAGAACCAGAACAATTTACTTTTCTCCTGTAAAGTAGGAGAAGCACCAGCTGTCACAGCTCTGCTGCAGTCTACTTTGCAGAGAGCAGGGAGAGCTTTTGAAAGGTAGTTGTCATCCCTAAACATTTTGACCATTAAAATCATTCTTGTTCTGGTAAAAAGCAATCTTGGCCACAGAGGGGTCAGAAATAGGCAACAGCAGTTCCTGTAATGTTTGTTATTCCAGATTTTTTTCTCTGGAGTTAGTGTCCATATTCTACTAGTGGCCGTACAATATGTTTGATTCAATCCAGAGGAAAAATATCTACTTTCCCACCTTATCTCATCTCCTGTATCCTGGAGAGGTTAATCTTGCATTAGCCAAACCCCACGGATGCAGCGAACAAGAGGAGTTTAGAGGGATTAAACGCAATGAAGCAAAACACCATTTTGCAGTTTGGACTTCTAAAAATGTGAGCATCAGCCCCACACCTAGAAAATGATTAGTTATAATGTGGGCACCTCAAAATGTCATTCGGTGTAATGGGGTTGAAAATGGTTATGGAGACGTGCCTGATGGAAACACAGCTCTTTCTTTTCGAGAAACCAGTGACTGGGGAGGAGCAGGGGGAGCAACTTTACAAAGCCATCTTGCTAAAAGACTGTATTTTACCATTTAATCCTCAATTATACACATGACTGCATTGTGGAAAGGTCACCAGACAAAGGGGTTCAGTGAACGGGGTCTGAAGGGGTGGATTGTGTGTTGGGTCCCAGCCTTGCTCTCGCCGAATCATTCACCAAGACAGCGTGAACACCTCCTGCCTGAGAGAGGGATGAACCCTCTGCTCGCACAGCCTGGCACAGCAGTTCCAGGAGATCGGTGGGAAATCATCAGAGCAGAGAAAAAATAAAACATGGGAGAAGGCTTAAGTTCTCCCTCTGCCTCTCCAAACTGCCACAAGGTACCTGGGTGACTCGGCTTGCACCTAAAGTGCCCTCGCGATGGCCAAAGCCTCGAGGTGGCCAAACTTTCCAAGGCAAAAAACCTTTGAGGTGGTCAAACCCTCCAGGGGGACAAACCTTTGAGATGGCCAAAGCCCCCAGCTGGCTAAACCTTTAAGGTGGCCAAAGCCAACAGGTGGCCAAGTCTTCAAGGTGGCCAAAGCCCCCAGGTGACCGAACCTTTAAGGTGGCCAAAGCCAACAGGTGGCCAAACTCTTGAGCTAGCCAAAGCCTCCAGGTAGCCAAAGCCCCCAGGTGGCTAAACCTTTGAGCTGGCCAAAGCCTCCATGTAGCTAAACCCTTGAGGTGGCCAAACCTTTGAGCTGGCCAAAGCCTCCAGGTAGCCAAAGCCCACAGCTGGCTAAACCTTTGAGGTGGCCAAACCCTGGGGTAGCCAAACCTTTGAGGTGGCCAAACCCTCAAGGTGGCCAAACCTTTGAGTTGGCCAAAGCCTCCAGGTGGCCAAACCCTTGAGCTGGCCAAAGCCTCCAGGTAGCCAAAGCCCCCAGCTGGCTAAACCTTTGAAGTGGNCGCCCACCGAGCCGCGCGGTCCTAGCGCCGCCGGCCCGCAGAGCCGCTGTGGGGCAGAGCGATGCGGCCGGCGCTGCTGCCGCTGCTGGCGCTGCTGCTGCTGCGGGCCGGGCGGCCGCGGGCGCAGGTCCCCGCCGCAGGTAGAGGCAGCGGGGCCGGGGGCTCCGCAGCTTTCAGCCCCTCCGCGGGGGCCCCGGGCGTCCTCCACGGGGAGCTGTGACCCCCGCAGCCTGGGAGGTGGGAAGGATGAGGATGCTTAACGCCTTTGCGCTCCCTTTTCAGAGAACAGGACGGGCTGCATCTCCTCTTCGTCGGAGTTCCCCGAAGGGTTTTTCACCCCGCAGGAGAGGAAGGATGGAGGGATCGTTATCTATTTCCTAATTATACTTTACATGTTTCTGGCCGTGTCCGTCGTGTGCGACGATTACTTCCTCCCATCTCTGGAGATCATCAGTGAATGTAAGTGCCGAGTCTCATCTTTTCCCTGTAAAACTGAACTTTTGGGCTAGAATATTCTGTTTTTAAAAGCTTCAAAATAGGAGCGTGCTCTAGACAAAGAGTTCAGAGTCTCTACACGCAGTTGGACTCAATACAGTAATTACTTTGGTTCAGTATCGTGTTGATACGTTGCATAGACAGACTCTGATTACACACTGCACAGGCCATCATTAAGTTTTGACGTCCTTGTGCCTAGAGAAAAATGTTAAAACTTCCTCAGGATTAACTAAACAAACCACCAACAGGACTTTGGGGTGAGTGGCAACATGTTCAGTAAAAGCTAATTGAAAAAAAAAGGATGGTGGTGGTCAACGCAACAGGAGATGGACAACACAGAGCACCCCAAGCCAAGAAACCACAACTCTCCCTATATAGGAACAGAAATTTAGTACCTTTCTCAAGTTTCTCTGTTTTCTTCCAAAGCAGTGAAATATCAGGATGAGCTACTGTTTATAAACTGAAGGTGTGACAGAGAAGGGAAAGGAATGCCACAGTTACCACAGCTCTGAGAAATCTAATTAACTTGTAATAACTCCCCGGGCTTCAGCAGACCGCGGAATCAAAGGGATGGTCTTGGCTGAGAGTTCGGTTTTTCACTGCCAAGAATTTAAAAAAAAAAAAAATCCTCTAGGGAAACTCATCCCTGAACAATGGAAAACAGTCTCCACACCAAAACACTTGCAGAAAATGTAAGCTTAAACACTGCTGTGGAGTTGGCATTTCTTTTATTGATGAGAAATAAGCATTTGTCAGACTTTTTCCACAGTTAGCCATGCATCCCTGTTCTTAGTGTGCGAAACTTGATCCACAGTGCAAGTTACATGTCAGAAACAGTCAGCTTACCAGAACAAAAAAATCTCATTTCATTCAAACAAGACACAGGCTTTTAAACTGTCCCTACAAAGTGAAAATTTGATTTTAAGATTGCAGCACTGCTTGAATTTAACTTATACTTCTGATATGTGAAAACATATAGACTTGACATGGATCATGTAGTAATGTTACACTGGAGTCCATGGAATTTCCCCACTTAGTACCCGTACGAAACAGAGTTAAAGCCCGCAGATGCATACCTATTTTACATTTTAGGATCACGCTCAAATCTTTTGTATTGTCTGTACTTCTTTGGTGATATTTAAGCTAATTTCTGTAGTAAAGTTAGAAATAAATTAGCTCAATAAATGAGGCTGTTTTCAATAACCAATTTCAAGTAAATGCATTAACTGTATGAAAATAAGCAGTTTATTCTAGCAGTAGCTTCTAAAGCTATATACTAATGCAAGTAATGGGTACATACTACTGAAATTTGGTGGTTTTTCCTTATGAAATTATTTTGTTCTATCCTCAGGCCTTGGCCTCTCTCAGGATGTTGCTGGAGCAACTTTTATGGCTGCTGGAAGCTCTGCTCCAGAGCTCGTCACTGCTTTCCTAGGTAAGCAACATATGTTTTGACTCCTCAGGATGCAGAACTCCTTTCCTTGCATGCCAAACTGAAATGTACCAGTGTGATTTTCCTTATAGGAGTCTTTGTGACCAAGGGAGATATTGGCGTCAGCACCATCCTCGGATCAGCAATTTATAATCTTCTTGGTATTTCTGCAGCTTGTGGGCTGTTTTCCAGCGTGGTATGTATCAACTCTGACAGTTCTGCTCCTAAGAGCCACATGGTTTATCCTTTTCTGATTTGCCAACAAAAGCCAAGAGAGACTTACTATGACAACCGTCAAGTTTATTATTTAGTAGCAAAACCAGCATGTATTCAGTTTTCAGATAACTTGCTATGAAAGTTTTTAAAAACACTACCTTGTTAAATATCATACTTAAGTCATTCCTAAGAATCTTATTTTTTTTTACATAATATAGAAACAACATTGATGCAGCATTTACAGCACTTAGTGAAAGTATAACAGACAAGTTTAAGAAAAGTAAATTAATCTGTGATCTGCAGGTTTCAAGGCTATCCTGTTGGCCGCTGTTTAGAGACTGTCTGGCATATACAATTAGCGCAGCAGCAGTCCTCGCGATGATATCCGACAACACAATTTACTGGTAAGAGCACAAGTAGTGTTGAATTCATGTTGACTAGAGATTAGTGAGGCAGCGCTTTGACAAACAAGCAAAAAAAAACAAACTCCAAACTTCAAGTAGCCTGAACCGTCATTCGCTAACAAACATCCTGTTGGCTTTAAAAAACCTAGAAAGTCACAATGCTTGTAAAGATTATTACCTAAACATCCAAACCCTGCATATTCATAAAGTTTGATCTGCATAGGTTTGTTTGTATAGACTTGACAATTTCTATCATAACTGTTTTGGCATAGCTATTAATCTTCATAGTTTACTCCTTTTGAGCCTTTTCCTTGATAGCATCACTGGCAGGAAAAACATTTGTTTGCCAGAAGCAGATCATGATTTTCCATCAACACTGAAACTCCTGTTGCCCCAACAAGTCAATCAGGTCCAGGACCAAGCCTCTGAAGTTTCCAGCTCAAAATAGCACATATCATCTCTCTCTTTAACCATCACATGAAGAATCAATTTTGCAAACAGCAAGAGGATTGTTCAATCAGCAGGATGCCCTGGAAAGCAGGCAGGTCTACAACACACAAACAAGATTCTGCAGAAGAGGGAAATTAATCAAACTGCTGAAAGACAGACACACACTCATGAACTCCCATGACATCACCCATACAACTGCAAATAGATGCTTTTGTGTGTTTTGCTTATGCTGCTCATGCAAATTCTCTTTCCTTACACCAGCCCTTTTAATAAGTTAGAGAGGTGGGAGGGTGGAGGGGGGGTTGTGTTATATGTTATGAAAAATTGTATTTTTTCATTCTAGGTATGAAAGTGCATCCTTATTATTGATTTATGGGTGTTACATTCTGGTACTATGTTTTGACATTAAAATCAACCAATACCTCATGAAAAAGTTCAGTCCCTGCTGTACGTGTTTTACAAAAGCTATGGAAGCAAATGCTGAGCAGCAGCCACTGATTGGATGGAGGGAAGAGAGCGGACCTCTAATTCGTCCACAGTCAAGAACCGATAGCGGCATTTTTCAAGAGGAAGGGGACTACTCTCACCTTTCCACAAGCTTGCACGGGCTTGATGAAATCTCTAAAGGTACAAGTATTACAGCTGTCTCTAGCACTCTGCATGCCTGTCTGCACCAGTTTTAATACAGCAGATTCTAAGATGGAATTAATATTTTGTTCACAAAAGAATTCCAGCGTAGTATTTAAGTAAACAATTTTTCTTCCGCAGAAGAACATTATGCAAAATCAGAGCGTTCGTATATGAAGTTAGTTGTTCATTTGTGTTGTATCACAACAGCAGACTTCTATCAGTTTTTGCTCTACCCATTTGAAATTACCCACCAACACTGCTTGTAAAAAGCAGTATTAGCTAAAAGACACGCTGGTTCTGTACTTATACTGCTTGCTTATGAAAATAGGACGTTTATAGCCCAAAATATGCATTGTCTCAGAAGGAGGAGCTGTTATGTGGCCATAGATCATCGGTTTCCTCTCTGCTTAGGCAAAACACAGCAGCTGGTACTTACTCTTGGTTAAACATTTTGTGTAAACCTTTCTAGAAAAGTTCATTATTCATCTACCTTAGTTGCCTCTTACTGACGTGTTAATAAAGAACATTTGATTTCAGAGCTTTTTCCAGTGTGATGCATGTACTGGGTAAGACTACAGCTAGAACTTGAGGAAGTAGCTCTTACCTTTTTTTCAGAATTCTCACAAGTAGAGGCCAGTAATAATACCGTATGCTATGGATCTCAACTTAATGCTACAGCTTAAAATAGTTACTTTTTCTTCAACAGATCATCCAAGTGTCTTCACCATGCCTGAAGCAGATATGAAGAGAATTTTGTGGGTATTATCCCTCCCTATTATTACACTACTCTATTTGACTATACCAGATTGCAGAAGACAGTTTTGGAGGAACTGGTTCATGGTGACATTTTTAATTTCAGCAGCATGGATTTCTGCAATAACTTATGTTCTTGTATGGATGATAACAATAGCAGGTAGGTACCCAAATAGCTGCTGTTAGAAACACTGAAAAAAAATGGTTCTCTCTCAGTGTTTGGGAAAAAAAAATCAAAACAAAGAAACCCCAAGCCAAACAAAACCAACATAAACTGCTTAAGTTTGCAAACTTTCTTTAGCTGCTTCAGACTGCTGACCATCGCAGCAATAAGAATTCATATGCATACACAAAAACCAGCCTCTATTTAAAGAAAGACAGTTTCATGAAACTGCTTCGTGAAGTGAAACAATTAGATTCACAGCTATAAACTTGCCTAGCTCAAGTCTGACAAACATGGCTTCCACCAAGACCAGAATTAAATGTTCAGGGTTCTGCAAAAGCTCCATTATTTCTCTACCTGTATTTTTCTTGAACAGTAAGAGATTTGGCATTAAATTACTGCCAAAAAAAACCCTGCAAGTTTGGGTATTATTTTATTACAACTATAGCACCATGTGTTTATTAAACATTTTTGGTGCACATGTATGTGTATCTCTTCCTAATCTCCATCATAAAGTGAAGCAGTAAAAGATTTCATTTAAGTGAGAGAAAGGGTATGAACTAATATTTTTAAGAGAATGTTCTTACACACATTAAGGTATTAAAGGTCTCCTCATTTCATTGTTTCTCCAGTCAGCTTGAGAAAAATCCAGGTCTTGATTTTAAGAACAAGCAGAGAACAAATCTCTAACAAAAAGAAAATGTTACAAAGCTTGCCATTTCCACATTATAGCTCACTAATCCTACTCAAGTATTCTGCTAGTTCAGCATCTTAAACTTGTTTTCAACTTAAGTGCAATGAATAACTCCTTGTTTTGCGCAGAAACAGATCTACACATTTCATAAACCTTTGAGAAATTACCAGTAGATCGTTAGGTGCAACAACCACCAGGTTCACTGCTTGGTCAAGTAATTTTCCACTTGTATCTAAAGAGCAAGGGTTGGCTGGCTGGATGCTAGAAGCCTTTGAAACAGGATTCAAGGGGAAGTTACAGCTACTCTACTAGACAAAGCACTAACTCATATGAAAGCAGGTACACTGGAGATCCAAACAGTGTATTCGCGTTAGTGCACTTTGAAGAGTCATCACAAGCAGTACCGGGCTCTTTGGCCCACTACTTCTAGGTCAAATATGTTCTATGCTAAAAATTACACACACATCTTCAAGTTCTTTCACAAAGGATGACTCAAAAATTCTATCATTGCATAAACAGCCTATCGGGAAGGTATCATAGCTGGGGACTAAATTTTGAGGGTCAAGAACAAACCTAACTTAGTACACCTGTTTGTTGCTAGCAAACAGAATTTGACTACTTAGAGAAAGATACTGATACACAAAATTAACTAAAGGCTAGAAAAATAAGACCTTTCTCTCTCTATGGTCAGTTGCCACAAAAAAAGCCCTACACATTAAAACAGAAGATAAATCTACCTAATAAAAAGAAAAAACAGATTCACCTGAGTTTAGATTCTACCTTATAACATTCAGAGGGCTAGAAACTACTGTTGTATACATAAGGCTGGTTGATTCATGCTTCACCTTGGTTTGCTTGGTATGAACCCTTATTTTCCAGCCTGACTGGTTTATAAAAGATAATCTTGTTGGTCCCTCATCTGACAAATCTACATTAGGGGCAATGGAAGAATAAACACCAGTACAAATTCTGCCACAGGATCGTGCTAGTCCCTCTGAACCATCAAATATTGCAAGTAAGAATTCAGACTTGAACAAAAACAATTAATGTACTTTTTAACAAACAAAAATTTAAGTAAACCTTATTACTTAGTTTGAGCAGAGGTATCAAATACTTCAGCATATTCTTGCTTGAGAATAGTACAACTGCTAAAAAACTTCAAAGATCCGAACCTGTTTTTAACTGAGAAAATAATATGCTGGTAGGACATGTGGGGCTAAAAAAAAATATAGAGAAATAAAAGCTGCTTTTATATTAACAATATAAAACTTTTCTTAATTTAAACCAGTATTTATCTAAAGAAACTCACAGTTCTAAAGGACTGGTTGTACTTAAGTCATAGAAAAATTCTGCATTTTGATTCTTCCAAATCCAACAAAAGAACTTTAATTGACGTGCAATGGGAAAGCCATGTTGTCAAGATGGTATTACAGTATTGTATTGACCTTAATGACTCTCCTTCCCAAGAAAATTCACGTACTTTTTTCCTCCCCCTTTAAAAAGAGGGCAATTATAATAGTTCTTATTGCTTCATGAGAATGAAAGGGGGGGGGGGAGGAGTAAACTGTTTAAGACACTTCAACTCATACTGTATCTGAAAGAAAAAACTCAGAATTGGTATTGCCTTGACCACTGGAGACTTTTCATTCAGGTCTCTTGAAGAAACTTGTTAAGTAGGATGGTTGCTGTACTACAATTCTCTTTATTCGGTTGAAAAAAAGAAAGAAAAAGGATGTATTCCTTTGTTGCTGTTCTTAACTACTTCATAATTCAAACATTTCATATTTTGTTAAGTCAGCTGACAGATTCCTTTTGAAATCACCATGATTAGTAAATCCAAAGCAACTTCTTTGGATGCAGCTTAAAACTACAAACATACTTGTATTTTTCTACTGTTATTTATCAACTGCAGGTGAAACACTGGGAATTCCAGAATCAGTAATGGGTCTCACATTACTGGCAGCAGGAACAAGCGTACCAGATACAGTTGCAAGTGTGCTGGTGGCTCGAAAAGGTAAAGATTTTAGTATTTGGGCTCATTTCAATGGATGTGTTTAAAGGGCACTATGATAAAGAAGAATTCTAGTCAACATTTCAAAAAATCCAAGAAGGAATATCAGATTGTTTTCTTCTCCAGATTCTAGAGCTTAATTATAGTAATAACAAATAAATAGCTTACCTGAAGAAGCTGTGACATTTTAAAACCTTTTAAAGTATCTCAGAGAAGTATTCTAGATTAGTTTGATTTGCTGTTAATCAAGCATTCTCAGGGTTATACTGCAAACCACAACTGTAGGTCTTGGTACTTTAAACACAACTGGGTTTTCTAATTGCCTGTCTAGCTTATTCTAAGTGCAACTGTGCAGATGCTGGTGATTTTTTTTATGCTCGTGGTACCCAAAACCATGATCTGTACAATCATGACTATAGTTCTCACAATGAAAAGCCTAAAAAGGGTGCTCTGCAAGAAAATGAGGGCTGACATTCTGTTCCTCCAAAACAGTTTGGCAATTTCATACAATACAATTAAGCAGACTTATTTGTATTTCTTCTTTTACAGGAAATGGAGATATGGCCATGTCCAATATTGTAGGATCCAACATATTTGATCTGCTCTGTTTGGGGATACCCTGGTTTATAAAAACTGCCTTCATAAGTACAACAGAGCCCATAGAAGTGAACAGCGGCGGTTTGACATACACAGCCATTTCTCTTCTCTGTTCTGTTTTTTTTATTTTTCTAGCAGTTCATCTGAATGGCTGGAAAATAGATAAAAAACTGGGAGCAATCTGTCTTGTACTGTACTTAGTATTTACTACGTTGTCAATTTTATATGAACTTGGCATCATAGGGAACAATCCTACAAGGGTCTGTGGGAACTAGTTTTAATCATTGATTATACTGATGAAAAAAAATAAAAGAAGGAGAGAAAGTCCAGTTTCTTCATTTAGTCAAAATAAAGAAATCAAAACTCCCACTGGGCTCTAAATCTTATTTACAGAACTAAGTCATGTCATTAAAGTACTACCAGGTAGAACAAAAACATCACAGCCTAATTGGAGCCCTTTCTTTTAGAGTCAAGAATTACAGTAGGACTACAACACACGTATAAAACCAAAGCTCTGAAAAAAAAAAAATCTAGTTTTTACATTACAATGTTGATACACACTGGGGAAAAAAAATAGAAATCAGAAAACACTGAACAAATCCCACTATGCAATCTTGAGATTAACAGAGAAAATGGCTTATTTTATTAAAAACAGTATAACCATTCATTTAAACTGAATGACTAGAGACACTTGGCCTAATTTTCCAAAGGCACTGAGCATCCTAAGCTTCCATGGTCTCAGGGACCTGCAGGTGCTCAGTGCCTCTAAAAAAAACAACAAAAATCAGGCAAATTGTCTTTAAAAACCAAACATAGTAAGATTTCATTAACAAGTATCACAGTATATTAAACACTATACTGTTAAAGGCTGGTGGGATTTAAAAGTTCATTTTTACAGCTTTTGTAAGCATACAATGTTACTAAAAATGACTTACTAGGATAGACAAGCTAAACAGACATAGGAATGTTCCTGAACACACAGTTTTAAATTATGCATTGCGATCCAAGCGTACATCAATTTCTCTGCCACTGATTTTAATGCCGTTCATTATCCTACAGGCCTTTTCAGCAGATTCTGGTGAGTCAAATCTGACTGTTCCACAGCCCTTTGATTTTCCATTCTCCATTTTTATTTCTGCAAACATTACATGACCTGAATAAATAAGTTAAACAGGAGTTATTTCAAGTCTTCAGTACACTAACAACTTAAAGAACTCAGAAGCAATAAAAAAAGCATTTAAAAATCTAATTTAGGGGGATGTATGCAATTAGCACTTCCACACTGATGGTTTATTCGCTTATTCAGGGAAGGCGAGACAGGTCAAAACAGCAGTGAAGAATCCAAATTAAGATCCACCACTTCAAATCTTTTCTTCACACTAGTTACAGATGAAGTATTTGACCTCAAGTTGGCAGTGAAGCGCCCTATAAGGCTAAGGGAAAGTTCTGCAATTCATTTACCAACACTGCCCAAAGTGTGACTACTGACCAGCATTAACTGAATTACTGTTCAGTCCAGTCCACCACGTTCACCATGTCAAGGCACCACAGCAATAAAGCAATTTTCTAAAGAAACTGCAGAGCAAAATTACATCATTTGAAATATTAAAGTTGCCAACTTAGGAGAGGAAAAGTGGCATGCATTATTCAATTCCTGCAGCATTGTCCTGAGGTTGGACACTCAGCTCTTAAGGCAATAATTTTATACAGGTGTCAGCTCAGAGAATGTTCAACGCTGGAGTTAAAGTTTTTGCTGATAGTATGTTGTGAACACACCACTTCTGAGCCCCTAAATGGCACTAGGATTAAGAAACTCTCTTCAAATGTCCATAGCTTTTTCTTTTTAAACATCATATAATAGCAAGTTGGCCCTTCACTGAAAGCTACTGAACATACAGAGACACGATTGTTATATTTCCTTATGCTACTGGCCTGAACACAAGCTGTAGCTTATATTTGCGCTTGCAGTTCTTAAAAACAATTCAATATAATTACCTTATCTGTCAGCTGCCAAAGACATAATTAAAAAAACCTCAGAATTCTGAACTATCTGAAAGTTGCCCAGGCAATCAAGACTTGAAAAAGAGAACCTGCTTTGCTACATCCTCCAGCTACAAAAAATAAAAACCAGAACACCTGAAAATTTTCCACAGTTCAACTGCGAGTTGCAATTCACATCAAATCTGCAAATTTATGAAGACTGTCTTAGGCAACAGTAATATGTTTTAAATTATTTGTCTTCTATGACTCTCAAGAATAAGAAAAGCTATCCTGTAATTCAGTTAAAGCTTTCCGCTCTGAAAGTTCATTTTCAAAACAAAACAATTATGTATTTCTACGCCCAAGCTTCATTTTTCAACCACTTTCATGAAAAAGATTTTTTCTGAATTAGATAAAAAGAATTATTGGATATCTGTAACAATCCTTTCTCGTACATAAAAATGGCCTTTATTTCTTAACATAAAGGAGAAGCATTACAGACTGCAAATATGCTAATCAGGATAAGCTATTTGCATAAAAGCAATCTGCCACTTTGGCAAAATTACTAACTCTGATTTGATGCAGCACCATTTCTGCAAGCAATACATAACCTGGACAGACCCACGCCCTCGCATGCCTTTGTCTCAAAATAAATGCTACATTATATACTCTGTGCTGGCCAGGGTATACACAATACCTGCTTCAAAAAGAAAAAGCTCAAAGAACTTTAAGTAATGGAACGGGTTAAAATTTATAGCAGATGAGCACTCAGAGCCAACATAGGCCACAATGTACCTTGGTCTCATGTTATGCCACACCTAAAAAATATTTATACAACTCAGGAAAGCTGGAGGGTGTAAAGATTAGGCTAACCAGACTCTTCTTCAGGATAAGGCAATAACCTTGTCTTACTGTCCTTAACAGATGTTACACCATATAAAACATGAATTTGGTGGAACTAAGCAGGGATAAGATTCTTTATGTATACATACCACACTGACTGAATTTCTCCTTTAACTTCTGCCAGGTCAAGTCAAAAGGAAGCTAGGATAAAAATGCATTATTAATAACACAATACTACAAAGGAAAAAAAGCATGTGATTAAACATGCACACAGAGAGGGCTCGTGGTTTCTGTGTATTCAAATGCTTACATTTCTCACAAATATCTGGTTGCCTTTAGAGCCTAATCTCTCTCTCATGCCACCTCCCATTGGGCCAGGCACAAATCCTCGATCGATATCGATGTTCCTGTCCAGGCCTCCACCCATAGCTGGTCCCATTCGTTCAAAACCAGAACTCATCCGATCCACCCCCATTCCCATTCCTCCAGCCATGCTGTTCATACCACCCATTCCACCACCTACACAGAGAAAGAAGAGGATGATAAAATAAAAATCTCTNCAAGTAAATAACTGTGGCAATGTTAAGATACAAACAATTTACTATGTACACTTGATCAGAAACACTATTGTTCTTTTTTCTTCCTGCCTTTACACTCANGGCAAAGCATTAGGAGATACAAAGCATCAGCTCTACAGTAAAAAGTAAAAACCAAACTGCACATGGTAAATTCTTGAAGATGTGAATTAAGATGTAAAGGCTATTTCAGTTAATAAAAATCTGATACCCTGTACCAAAAAGAGATCAAGTAAATAACTGTGGCAATGTTAAGATACAAACAATTTACTATGTACGCTATTGTTTATTTTGCTTCCTGCCTTTACACTAGGCTTTACTTATTGTAGCCAAACCCCTATCTAGTAGCACAATGTTCTAGACAAAGTGTCTTTTCCAGAGAACAGATGTTACTGCAAGTACTGTGAAGAACAAGGACTCTATGACACATGCAATGAAATATATTAATAGCACTCAAATATACTATTATAATCATTCTGGATTCAATGAAAAATTAATGTAAAGCAAAATTATCAAGATCATTCATATATCTCTCAAGATTGCCACTAGCAAGGTATTTCTTTTCATCTGCTCTAGCCTGAGGAGCTCGGACGTTCGCTGTAATATAAATTCAGTATTATTAAACTGAGTGATAATCTGAAATTCAAGGCCAACATTTTGTTTATTTATATATTTATTTTATTTATATGAGATAGTCTATTCACACGAGATACTATTCGTATAAAAGTTGAAGTTCAGTTTCATGAAGTTCACACAAATAACTGTGCCTATTTGTCTTTTTTTTTCTGCAATACAAGTTTACTTGAATCATTTCTCATCATCCCAATCAGAAGATAAGATCATTTTAAAACCAAAATTAAGGGGAAGATTGTAGCAGCCAGCTTTCCTCTTAACTTTTATGTCAACAGAACAGCTCTAAAAACTATTAAGAGTTCAGTCACATGCAGCAGGCATCTATTTCTTCCACCAGGATGGCAGGATGCTACACTACAAGGAAATCTACAGGTACACCACATCATTACACTGCCTATGCATTTATACTCTATTAAAACAAGTTAACCTACTCATTCCAGATCTTACTGGGCCCATGCCAGGCGCTCCCATTCCTCCTGCAAAAACACCAATCATTGCACCACCTAGACAGAAGAAAAGAGACCACCAGTCAGTGAGAACAAAGCACCCCATCAAAGCACATGGATCTAAATGTTACCCAGCAGTCCCTTCCTACAGAACAGTTCAGCCCGTGCCTCTGTTATTCAAACTAATCAGGGGGCATCTAGGAAGTAACATCCCTCCTACTCTATTACAGGACTTAAGCTACTCTGCTTTCTTTCCAGCTTTTTTCCCCTCTGCCAGTCTGCCAGCAGCACAAACATCTTAAAATTAAATGAGCTGTTTCCCCACGTTGGGAAGAACAGCCTCAAAACTGAAGGGTTCATCTTACTTGAACTCCACAGTATTGAGACAACTTTGTTTCTCTCATTTAAGAAACCTATGCAAAAGCTATGTGCAGCTCTTCAAATGTCTTTCTTGACTGCATATGAAAAGTGAACTGATGGAATTTAGTGGGGAACAGGGAGAAAAAGGGAATCCATACCTCATAAAGCTATTTGGTATAACCAATGATTCTCCAGAACGGTATCAGAGACTCATTCTGGAGTGGAGTAAAAATTTTCACTGCAGTGCTAATATTGAGAAAAGTAATCGAAGGGAGCTTCTAGAACTGCAGAAGCCTCAAAAGAACCACATTCCTGCTACTGCAGAACAGAGGAGAACTGTCAGCTGCACTTTTCTTGCTTCATTTTCATATCTTAAAAAACAAGCTCAGTTTTTACTTATGGTAAAACAGATCAGATAAATAACTATTGTCTTTAGGCTAGACACCATTGTTCTAATACCTTAAAAAAGGTCACTGCTGAGTCTTGCACTAGATTTGTTTCTCCACATAGTTCAAAACACAGAACTGTGGGAAATACTTGTCTCCTCTCAGACAACGTGCTGTCATAGCCATATCAAGACCTCACAAAATATTGACAAGCCTGTTTAAAAAATTACTCATTTTCAACACCAGCAGGATTACTCCCAGTACTTCTGCCAACAATCTGCACGTGAGGAAGATCTTAATACTTCTTCATTAGGCCTCAGCGGGTCTTGCAATGTTACACTGAATCAAATTTTGAGATTTCTGTTAACATGACTGGGCTTTGCCCTTAAACATAATTGTGAAGAAAAAGAAAATTCCCACTTTTCCAAAGCCGTAAAAATCTTAGTTGTTTGTGAGTGGATCCTAGTTACATCCACACTCTTTTATGGAAAAAGAAGTCTCCTCACCACTCCAAGATGCACTCAAAAAAAATCTGACCAAAAAAAAAAACCACCAAAAGCTCAAATAATCCCAATAAGCAAAATGTCAGCTGTTTCTCACCTTAAAAGGCATCCTTTATCTGGTTTTTCCCCCATAGGCTTTTCACCAACAAAACATTACAGGCTTGGAGATGCCCTATGAATCAACCTTTGAGGATATAAAACTGAGAGGAATAGCTGATACCCCAGAAGGTTGTGCTACTGTACAGCAACATCTGGTCAGGCTGCAGAACTGGCTAGAGAGGAACCTAATGAAGTTCAACAAAGGCAGGTGCAGAGTCCTGCACCTAAGGAGCAATAACCTCATGCACCAGTTCAGATTAGGGGTTGGTTTGCTAGAAAACAGCTCAACAGAGAAGGACCTGGGAGTCCTGGTGGACAACAAGCTAATCATGAGTCAGCAATGTACCTTCACGGCCAAGGCCAATGGTATCCTGGAGCGCATTAAGAAGAACGCAGCCAGCACGCTGAGGGAGGTTTTCCTCCCCGTCTATACTCTGTCCTAGTCCTGCTACCCGATTCGCAGCATGTGTTTGCAAGAGCAGGCTCCCTGAAGTTACAAAGATGGTACACAGGTAGCTTCAAGAGCACCAGAAGCATATACTTTAATGCCCAAAAGACTTCATACCTCACAAAGTTAACAACATGAAGCTAAATGCTTTCCTTAAATCATTACTGTCTGTATTTTACAAATGGAAGAAATGTGTACACTTTAACCTCCCTCTGTAACCAATGGCTATAATAAGTACTCCGATTGTATCATTGTAACAATGACTGGGGTGAGGTGGCAGAGGAAGATGACCAAATGAAACTAAGTCTCCCCTTCCTCTAGTAAAACTCTTTCAATACCATGTTGCATTTTGCCAAAGGAAATTTAAGTTGCCATACCCATCCTTCCAAAAGAATCTCCAAAACCACGGTTCAGTGGCATGTCACCACGACCGAAATCTCTGTCCATGTTTCCTCCCATTCCACCACGGAACATTTCTGTACAGAACAAAGAAAAAAAAAAAAGAAATATTCTGTTATATACATCTAAATCAATGTTCATACAATGTGTGTTTCAGTTGCTTGTTTAAAAAGAAGTGTGTTTAATGCACAAGTCAGAGGCATCTATTAAATACGTAACTCCCACACCAGCTCCTATGCCTCTACTCATGCTACTATTTCCTTTGAACTCATCTACAATACCAATCTGTAAAAGAAGGGCTTTTAATAAATAAAAATTAGCAAACTAATAAGTGTATGGGCACAGTGTTCACCTACCTCCCATTCGGTTGACTCCAAATCCTCCCATATTAGGCATTCCTTCCATTCCACGGAATCCAGCAAGTCCTATAATATAAGGAAGTGTTTTCTACACAATATTAAACAAATACTTAAGGCAAACAACTTCACTGCACGTACCACCTCCCATTCTATTCATTCCGCCAAATCCTGGACCGTCTATTCCAATACCTTTAAACCAAAAAGACAAACACCATTTAGAAGACAGACAAGAACGTAATGTCTTTTAAAAATGTGCAGAGATAGTTAACGTCTAAAAAGCACTCTACACAAGGCTTGCTTTGTCAAGAGTACGTCATTCTTCCAAACACAAATGACTAATCAAAACTTAAAGTTCTGTAAAACTAAATTAAAAATGAAGAATGCCAATTTACCTCCTGGTCCCATGCTCCCCATTCCACCACCCATGCTCAACTGTGTTGCACTGATGGGCTGTCCGCCTGGTCCAAGTCCCATACCAATGCCACCAAGACCACCTCGAAAACAAAAACAAGTATCACAGGAGGAAATATTTTCTTCTGTATTATAAAGAGACCAGACTAAGCAAAAGTACTGAACCATTCCAAGACTCAGTATCAACAATATATTAAGCATAAGTAGTAGAAAACAGAGTGTGTACTCACGAGGTAATTGTGAGCTTTTGCTGTCTGCAGCACGGAAGTCTTCATGAGGAACTGATTTGTCATCCTGGTAAAAAACAAGGATGTTACACTAGGACCCTTTCAATGTTTTGGCAGAAACATTTAAGGTAGAAAAATTGTAACTAACTTACCATTTTTACATGCATGGGTCTATCAAACAGGAACTGCCCATTGAACATAGCTGAAGAAATACAAGTCAAGGAATTGAACTGCAGAAGACAATGTAACCATTTCAGAAGAACCCCTGCAATAGCTTATATTATGCTAGTACTATTTTTAGGAATCTTATCTTTCTTTACCTAAGCATTGGAACACCAATTCAAAGGTCAGAAGAGACCATACAAGCTGTTGGGTATATAAAACTAAGTTCCATGCATCATATTCCCACATATTTCAATATTACTTGGAACACCTTTTTTTAGACTCTAGCAGTAAACTCAGTCGCTATTAAAAATGTGATTTGCACACTATTACACTCTATTCCCTATATAGAAGATACAAGGCAAATAAGCACCATCTGCAAAACTATGCAACCACAAACCATCAAAGAGTAACCCACACTTGATCAATTATTTTTCAAAGCCAAGGATACATATTGCTTGAACAGCTTCAATTGCTTGTTCAAAGGTAACCGTTCCCATTCCTCTGCTCTTGCCATCTTTATCTTCCTTGATGTCAGCACGCTTTACAGTTCCAGCAATGCTGAATACTTCCTTCAGTTTCTTCCAGCCAACTTTGAAGTCAAGCTTACAAAAAAGAAATACATTAGTGATTTCAGTGCACATTCCTGTTCCGCCATTAAATTTGGAAGAGAGATTCTGCACTGTTTTAACTCTTCAGCTTTACCAAATGCTTGACACATGTAAATACCAAGGACCTTCTAATATACACGCTCTGCAATCAAGTCCAATAACGTCAATCAAAAGTAACAATGTATACTACAAACACATATTTTACTTAGATTAACATGCTACCATTAAGAAATGGATGGGCTGTTGTCAAGAGTAGCTGTACTCCCACAAGACCAGTTGCAGATACGGTCTTTTATGCAAATAAAGAACATCCAAAATTCCAAATATAACAGTTTAAAATAGTCAAAAGTAACCAGTAGAACAAACTTAAATGTATATTTAATAAAAAGAAAAGCAATTTTGAATAGACAGTGAAAAGATGTATATACAATATTTTTTCAAATCAACAGTACGACCGTGTATTAATTAAAACTGCACGTCAGCGTCAAGAGTTCAACGCGTCTTTTATGTCCAAAATCAGAATACATATACAGCATTTTAGTTGAATATAATTATTAATTTATTTCCAATTTCTTCTTTATATTAAAACTGACCTATGCAAAATAAGATGTTTTACAAAGTTCTAATATTACAGTTGTAAAATACAGTTTTGAACTTACATTAGCAACAAAAATAGTGGACCCAAGCCTGCCCGCCTGCAAGTTACTGATAACCTCAGGAGGAATGTTTGGATTATTGAGAATAGAAGGTGGTAAATTCATTATTCCAGTCGCTACATCAGGTCCATGTCCTCCTGGAAACTGTCCTCCTCCACGCTGTAATGCTCTACGAGCATGATCACCTTCAGGATCCTGGAACACAGGCAAAAATAAAGCCTACTTAATCATCAAGAAGACTTGCAACAAACAAAAAGGTACTATTTGAAATTGTACATAAACCCATCAGAATTATCAACTAATATCCTCATCCACGTCAGAGGGATCAAGAACTGAATTAGCATGGAGACCTAATTCCCTCACCTCTAGAGGTGGGTCCTTTCAGATGAGGGTTGAGGCATATTGGCAAAGCACTTGTTGAGGAAGCGTGCACTGCCACTTCACATGCTGAACCTAGCCTATGGACAAGTAGAAAAGATTTCAATCTAAAGGACCGTCAAGCCTGGCACCTCCTTCCAAGAACTGAATTAATTTAATTAAGTTTTTCTTTCTTTATTAATACCATTATTAAAGTTGTAACAGGACAAAAAGAGTTGCACCAGACACTGTCATGTACTGCAACAGTACAACAGAAATGTCGACACCAATTTCACCTTCCAGTCAGCACAAGTTCTCTACCTCCAGCCCCATTTTGGTATGTACATAGTAATCTGATACTCAGCTTTCTCCATCACATTTTGAAGCAGGCAAGGGATGTAACTACAGAAAAGCCCTGATGACGCTAAGCTAAGATATGAAGAGACAAAGCTGTTTTAAGAAAAACAGTATTAGATTATTTAGACTTTAGGACACACTTTTTGTCAGTTCATGTTACATGGTACCAAGACCTTCTGCCAATCCAACAGGCGCTTCAGCACATTAAAAAATGTCATTAAAAAAAGCAAACTAGAAATTACACAGCAAAAATGCTCAAAATACCGTATTGCCATCTCAGCATAGTACCTTCACTACTTCAAATTAAAACCAGCAGTAATCATCATACCTCTTTAATATTCAGGGGTCTTCCACTAAGATCGTATTTGTTCATAGTTTCTAGCGCTTTCTTAACAAATTCTTCATCTTTGAATTCAACCACACTTAGAAGAGAAAAAAAAACACATTCAGAATATTAAAATAGTTTTAAAAATGTTAACATCAACAGAACATTTGGATAGTAGTGTGCTTCTACACACACAGAAAAAGAAACTTACCCACAACCCTACA
The DNA here is from genome assembly GCA_013389865.1 of Piaya cayana. NCBI lineage: Eukaryota > Metazoa > Chordata > Aves > Cuculiformes > Coccyzidae > Piaya > Piaya cayana. The sequence goes on along the minus strand of WAAB01023707.1, from coordinate 87,287 downwards.
TCCATGATGGTTTGTCATCATATGTAAAGAGAAAAAGAAAAACAAACTCAGTTAGCACATATCAAAAACATTTACGATTCCAGTTAAAGATCCCAGCTCACTGTTAAATAACTATTCAAGTTATTTTCAGCTTCAAAAGTCATAATTCATGTTCTTTACTGGTAGCCAATCTGAATTTCTCCTAAGTTCTCAACATACGTACCTTTCAAATGCAAGAGAATTTATTATCTATCATGCTCTTTGAGCCAAACCAGAATTAGAAAAATGCCACACAGATCAATGTAAGGACAACTGGGGAGAGGAGGTAGGGGTAAAAGGGTAGAAAGAAAAAAACCAAAAACATAACCAAAAACCAATCGATCAAGACACTAATTGTGTCATTAAAAGCTGCCCACTGACTACAAAATTCCTATCTACATCAAGAATACCAGTACGATGAACAAGGAGTCTGCACACCTCTTCAGTATTACTAGCATAGTTAAGAAATTACTTTGGAGGAAAATAACCTTACTGACTGCACCAGAATCCTTCTAATAAAGCAAAGAGTTGAGGATTGCTTTAAGTAGAGCAAAGCTGATAGCATGTTTTAGTTTTAACAAGCATTAGAGAAAGTAATTTACAACGATTGATACAACCTCAGAAATGACTCAAACCTGCATTTCTCATGTTCTCACTGCAGGTTCAGAGCTACTATTGGCCAAACTTTTGACTATTCCTTAGAAGACAAAGGAGCTTTAACAATCTTCACTCTTAGTGCCTCATTGCTGGCACTCTGCTGGCTACCAACCATCTCCATCCATTTAGTTTTAAGAAAGCAAATACATGAATCCAGCGTTTAGAGTAGCAACCTTATAAAGCTGTCAAATCAGGCACTTCAAACAGTACATTAGCTAACATTTTAGACTTATTGGTCCCAAGAAGAGAATACTACGCTAACAAAATTGAAATAAAATCAGTGGTTTACTGAACGCCCTTGATATGAAACAGATTGATACCAAAACAAAGATGTTGGCTAAAAGAAGAATTACGTAAATGCCATTTGTTAACAGAAGTATTTTGTCCTTTACAGCCAGCTAGTTTGAGTTGCATGGAAGTGTCAGACTACTTCTAATACAGAATCCTCAAAGCTATCGTAACGAAAGTCAGTGTAAAAATGAAACTTACTTTCCAATAACTGGTACAAGTATTATACAAAAATAAAACTGCTGAGGAACTTTTAAACCTCTAGCAGATTGTTGCCCACGGCACTTACCCTTGATTTTCCTTCAGCATCCTTAAACAGCTCCACGTATGTAACCTCACCAACTACATAAGACATACAAAGGGAAAATACCAAGAGACAATGCATTTAAACACCAGTATCTTTCTTTTCTGTGTCCCTGTGCACAACTCTACAGAGAAGCACCTATTATTCACCAACAATCAAAACCAGACCAACGTACCTCCTGTCAATGGCTATGTAATTTAGCTAATTTTCAGAAATATGCAGCAGCCACATTCACAAAAGCTAAGAACAAACAACTATATTTAACCTAATTCATACTACAGATCATATTTTGGCCAGTATGATATAGTTGGTGAACAAATTCAGATATACACAGTCCCTTCACCTAACAAATGAAACGTCAACGTTCACTGGAAAGTGTTACATTTATCATCCTACTCACAACACCTGTTTTAAGGTGACTTTCTACCTGAATGTCTTCAATCATAAGTTTGCCTTCAATAATAACCAAATTTACACATCAAATATTTCACAGCAAGCCACTCACTTTCTAAAGTAGGAAGTTTCAATAAATAAACCAATCGAATAGTCACGTCACCTTACAACAGATAAACCAGCAGTTACAGAAAGGGGGTTTTGGCATTTTTCACAGCCTAAAAGCCAAGTGTGCTTTGCATTACTTTTGAAGAATCAACTTTTGCAAGGAAAACACAGAACAACTTTTTACAGAATCCATATATTAGCATTATTTTAACCCCAAAGTTAAAATAAAACATCTGGGGTAGTAAGATTACTCTATCAGAACTGCAACAATAATAACAAGCTTTTAACACAAATCTCCAGACAAACAGTCATGGCAGTAGTGACAATGCAGACAAAGTTAATTCCACAGCCAAATTCCACCAAAGGAATACAAAACAACTTTTGAAAGACGTCCTTTATTATTCGTGTTAACGCACTAGATGTGTTGCTTAAATACAATAGCCCTTAAAAATAAAAAGATCTACTAAGACTACAACTAGACGAAACACAATCTCTTTAAGAAGTCATGAGGTCATGCATATACTCTCTACTGTCACACCAGAATGGCAGAAGATTGTAAAGCACTTCGTTTACCCACCCTACTCTGCAATGCAATTGTCTCAGATGAAAGAGGGGGAAGGGAGATAGATGTATCAAGTAAAGGCCAAAAAAGAAAAAAAGTTGTCAAATCAAATCTGTGTGGCTCAAAGGACATACACATCGTACTGAAGTTCTACCCCTTTCGTGTGAAGTGTATTATAAGGAATAAGTTACCTTTCTCTCTCATAAGATCTTTAATAGCTTGCCATTTCATGTCATATGGGATGTTGCTAATAAAAACTCTATTACGATTAACAGCCTTCTTCTCTCCAGTGCCTGCATTCTTGTCCTTTGAGTAGGGGTGGAATCTATTTTTGTTTCCAAGAGAAGGGATTGCCTTCGGTTTTGCAGCATGCTTCTCTTTCACAGGCGCTTTCTCTTCTTTTGCTGCCTCATCATTATCCCTACATTTAAAAACAAAATTCAAAAAAAACCAAATCAGCCTTGAGTTGGATTATCATACCTCATATATTTATATGTGTGTGGGTGTACCTTCTATGCTATTAGAACTGCTAGGATGTTAAATGCTGCTTTTCAAATCAGGAAAAATAAATTTATGTTATGGCATAATTCTTAATACGTTACTTGTCCTAGAACAAAATATAGTACTATAATAGATTTACTCAGTACTCTAGAAAGCATCTCTTGCTACTTCAGTTACATTTCAATTCCAACATATCTGTCAAGACTCAGCAAGACTGTACTATGAAACTACTACAAATATCAAAATAAGACAACTCAGCTGAAAAATATTCTACAGCACCCATGCCTTGGTTCTTCAACTGCTTTCACATCAGACTCACTAACTTCCACAGTATTCAGCACAGAAGTGAGAGCTGAAACAGACCAACTTGTGGAACAGTTTAGTATACTTCATTCCATGTGATACTATATAAAAGACAACTCCAGTAGGTTGTAAATCAAATTATATTCTATTTACCATATAAATAACTTTTATTCACAATTTGTGCCAGACTGCTTTTAGACAAAAATTAAAATTAAATTAAAAACAAAACAAAAAGTGATCTTTCATTTTCATTGCTTAACACTACTAGGATATTAAAACTTGCTAAATACACAGCAAACAGGCATATTAAGACATGCTCTGCATCTAAGACTAAACTGATTTCTGGCCCTCAAGTCTCAAAAATTTAGCAACCACAGCTGCTCTCCTTTTAAAATCTTCTTACTGTTAAAGGAAAACACAGGAAAACTTGCTTCCTCTCCTTAAAAGCAGCCCAAACGTCAATTTTGATAAAACTATACCCTTCAAACAGGATTAGATGAAATATCCAATGCTCTAGCACTCTTGAAAGTGTTACCATCATGAGGTGATTTTGCAAGCCAAAAGAGGATCAAGGTGTCCAAATTAATACTTTAAAAAAGGTGAAACACTGAACTGAAAGAATCCAGTAATAAAGCCACACAAATGTGATCCACTAAACATACACACCTTAAGAGATCTATAGCAACACCTAATTCAAATCTCACTGTAGTTGTAACAAACTTGAAAAATACTTTTACACAAACATTTATTTTAAAAAGCCAGCATCAACCACTCAACAACTACAAGAAGATGTCCTAGAGGACTGTCAAAAATGACTGTCCATGAACTCTCTTTCTTGAATTACATCATTACCTGTACATTGTTTTCCACCATCTGTAGGGCTTAGTTTTCACCTCATTTTACACTTTGGAAGTTTTCTGATGTAGAATTAGCCAAAACAGGTGCTTCCATTTTATCACCACAACATATGGCAAGATCATGAATTTTGATTAATAGAAATCAGCAACTACACAGGGTGCAAAAAACACTAACAAAACAGCAAGTGGCAGTCTTGGGACTCAAGAGCACATGCAAGTAGCCTGTCGTTGAGCTAAACGTTTTATCTGCTCAAGCTCAGGCACTTTTTAAGAAGAATAAAGTCAAATACATCCATATTTGTCTCAGGATTTTTTTCCCCAAGTTCTGAAGTACTCATACAATAAAAACTTCATAGTCCATCTGTTTACAACTGGATTAAAAGAGAATCAGCAACTGAGAAATGCAAGGACACTCCTCTCTACTAAGTATTTGGAAAATGCAAAACATTCAAAGTCAACAACACTTTATCTGGTTCAAGCATCCTTCAGCTTCCCTCTGTACCATCCCTTCTCTACACCATCCTGCCTGTTGTGGCAATGTAATTCCTGTGTGGCTGCGTAATGAAGTAAAATGGGGAGGACAATGCAGGGAACTGGAAGGAACCAGAGGGAGATGGGAGATAAAGTGCAGAGTATTAGGTTTTCCAGTCATAGAATCACGGAACGGTTTGGGCTGGAAGGGATCTTTAAAGTTCACCTAGTTCAACCTCCCCTGCAGTGAGCTGGGACATCTTCAACTCAATCAGTTTGCTCAGAGCCCCATCTAACTTGCCCTTGAGTGTTTCCAGGGATGGATTAATTCATTGCAATCCAGTCACAAAACCCCCGCCAGTAAAAACCCCTAGTAAAATCTGAGTTCTTTCTTAAGTTTTAGGACTAGAGTAATAGATTCTCTTTATCCTATCAAGCTCTTTCCTGCTTAAAGGATTAGGCAACAGCTCCTAGGTACGCAATGTAGTGCACAGAAGTAAATTCTCCAAATATGGAGGCTCTGGAAGACCTGGCTATGCAAACCAGTAGAGAGCACAGAGGCTACAAGTCTGGCATAAACTCTTAAATCTGGGAAACAAGAATACACTTAACTTAGTCTGGGGAACACAGCTAGTCTCCTGAAAACACAGGATTCATACAATCGTAGAATCATAAAATAACCAGGTTGGAAGAGACCCACCGGATCATCGAGTCCAACCGTTCCTATCAAACACTAAACCATGTCCCTCAGCACCTCGTCCACCTGTGCCTTAAACATCTCCAGGAAAGGTGAATTAACCACCTCCCTGGGTAGCCTGGTTCCAGTGCCCAATGACCCTTTCTGTGAATTTTTTTTTCCTAAGGTCCAGCCTGAACCTCCCCTGGTGG
>WAAB01023707.1:9445-81929 GCA_013389865.1 Piaya cayana | reverse complement strand
GCTCTTCTCTGGACTCACTCCAGAGCCTCAACATCCTTCTTGTGGTGAGGGGCCCAGAACTGAACACAGGATTCAAGGAGCGGTCTCACCAGTGCCGAGTACAGAGGGAGAATAACCTCCCTGGACCTGCTGGTCACGCTGTTTCTGATACAAGCCAGGATGCCATTGGCCTTCTTGGCCACCTGGGCACACTGCTGGCTCATGTTCAGTCACTGTCAACCAACACCCCCAGATCCCTCTCCTCCTGGCAGATTCATTACAACAAAGCATATTCTCATTGATTAAAAAGAGCAATTTTTACCTTTTGATAAAATAATGTCTTTGAACTTCCATAACTTTTGTAAACAACAAAGTTTCCATATACAAATACAAAACTAGAAGCCTAAACAATACTATGCACTAGATAAAACAATACAGAAGCCTTAAAATCTGACTTTTTTTACAGAAACTTCTACTCCTCTGCTCATGTGTCCATACAAATACTAAGATCAGCAGAGACAGAAATGCAAGAAGTTCACAACATGCAACTTAAGTACATAGCACAGTTGAGCTTTGTTGCACAGTTGAGCAGTTCCACTGCTCAATAAACACATGGAAGTGTACAAGCTGAGACCATGATTACTCTGCAATTTAATCTTCGCACCAAGCATACCTGGTTGCTGAAATACATTTCAACTGCACACTGACAGCTTAATCCTTTGTACAGGTGTTTTTAAGAAGACTAGAAACTGTATGTCAAAGACTAACATCTGAAACTCTATAACCAAGATTTCTGTGTTGTTTTCAAACTTAAAAGGTGCAACTTCTACCATGCAGAATGCCCAAGAGTTGGCATTTGCTTCTGATTAGTTTTGGAGGGAAACGAAGAAAACTGCTATCAGAAGGAGGGATATAGAGAAATTAAGTCATAATTTTAACATTAGCAACCTCAAAAGGCAATCAAGCATTACATGCCTCAAAGGTGCACAGGGGCTACAATCCTCCAGTGAAAATTCAATCATAATTTTTGTGACTTGAAAGCTGAGGTTCAGGTTCAAGAGAAAAAAAACAAGCCCCTGTTTTAAAGTAATATGAAACTTACAACCCGTAACTATTCGAATTTCACAGGGAGTCACTGAAGCATGCCTTTGTTCCTCCAGCTTCATATTTAACTTCACCCCATGTGCATTTTTTTAAACACAACAGCATCAGATCTGGGCTGCTTAGAACACGTCAAAACTTCACAGAACTCAACAGCTTTGATATGCTGCAACACCAGGTCTACTATAAATGTGTCTTCCCTCCAAGATGTGAATGAGACGAGAAAAGTTATTGAAATTCCAATGACAAGAGGTCAAAACCTAGTTCACATAAAGAATGATGACCCTCAAAGCCTGACATCAGGAATAGGCAAAACTGTAAAAGATTATTCAGGGAATCATGCCAGACAGCTGGCACGTCTGGCTGCCTTACACAATGTTCCTCTGGCACCTGCTATATAAAGCACAGTTTACATACTTGGTATAGAATCATAGAATCACTAGGTTGGGAAAGATCTCTGAGATCATCAGGCCCAACCATACCAGTCCACCACTTAAATCATATCCCTGAGCACTTCACCTACCCATCTTTTAAACATCTCCAGGGATGGTGACTCCAGCACCTCCCTGGGCAGCTGTTCCAGTGCCTGAGAACCCTTTTGGTAAAGAAATTTTTCCTAATGTCCAATCTGAACCTGCCCTGGCACAGCTTGAAACCATGTCCTCTCATCCTGTCGCCTGGGAAGAGAGACCAGCACCCACCTCTCTGCAACCTTCGATTCAGACAGCTGAATATACATAAATAATAACACTACTATTTACAGGAACAGTTTGTGCATGTACGGGGGGGAGGGTAGCAAATAACTATCAGGCTGCCTTACCATTCTCATGTAAACAAAGATGAGTAGATAAGATTCTCACGTAAACAAAGATCAGATGCCTGGAGGCGTCCAAGGCCAGGCTGGATGGCGCCCTGGGCAGCCTGATCTAGCAGGATGCCCCTACCCACGGCATGGGGGTTGGAACTAAACGATCTTTAAGGTCCCTTCCAACCTTATATTCTATGATTCAAAGGCATTACAGAACACACCACTACGGCGAGCACCGCAGAGCCAAACACCCCACAAGGCCCCGGAGCCGCTGCAGCAGCCGAGGGGGCAGCTCTCCCCCTCTCCCCAGCCCAGACCGCGGCCTCCTCCGCGAGCCCCGCGGAGCCCCCGCCGCCCCGGCCCCGAGGAGAAGGAAGACCCGCCCCAGCAGCCCCGCACCCGTCGCCGGGCCAAGGGGAAGAAAGGGGAGGAAGAGCCACCCCAGCCCCCGCGCCCCTCGCCAGGCCCCGCGCGGCCCGCCCCGGCCCCGCACACACGTTTTGACGCCATTAGCGCTGCCCCCGCCGCTTTGGGCCGCCGCCTCCCCTTCCCGCGGCGGCGGATGCTGCTGTTGCTGCGCTGGTGGTTGTGGCAGCGGCTGCGGGTGGCTGCCGGCGGGTTCCTGGGCTGCGCGCTGAGGCGCGGCGGCCGCGGGCTCCGGCTTGTCGCTCTCCGCCATTTCGTGCCGGGCCGCGGCCCTTCGAAACGGCCCCCAAAGCGCCTCGGCCGCGCCGGCCAACTCTCGCGAGAGCGCGGGGGCGGGCGCACGGGCGGGCGGGTGAACGCGTTGCCATGGCGACGCCGGAGCGTTGCTAGGCCCGCGGCCGCCATGGCCGCCTCTGGAGAGGTGGGAGGCGTGAGGCGCTGCTCGGCGCTGGGCTGCTCTGCCCTTGGCTGTTCCCATAGCTCCCTGAATTTCCCACGTGCAGCAATAACCATACCTCTTTCATATAGAATCATAGAATAGTTTGGGTTGGAAGGGACCTTAAAGCCCATCCTGTTCCAGCCTCTGCCATGGGCAGGGACGCCTCCCAGCAGCCCAGGCTGCCCAAGGGCCATCCAACCTGGCCTTGAACACCTCCAGGGATGGGGCAGCCACAGCTTCTCTGGGCAACCTAGGCCAGTGCCNAAGATCATATTTGTTCACAGTTTCTAGTGCTTTCTTAATAAATTCTTCATCTTGAATTCAGCCACACTGAGAGGGGAAAAAACTAAACACATTTAGAGTATTAAACTACTTAAAGAGTATTAAAATACAGTTTAAAACATTAACATTGTAAATTTCAAAACAAAATTTGCCTGGCATTTCCCCACATTTATAGTCTCCTTGTTCCTTCAAAATTCAGCATAGTCACAAGTAAAGTTCTCCTTCTGCCTATAAGACATTGTAGGATCTTTTCCAAACATTTCAGTACCTCCAGCATTATTAAGATCCTTGCATTCAAGAGGAAATGAAGACTCCTATATTCTCTGGACCCAAATCACCCCACAACCTGTGCTCAAATAGCTTGCCGACCAAATGTAGGGACAACTCTTATACCAAACCTGCTGAGGGGTGCTGGGACGCTCTTCTAGTATTGGCTAGAAAGCTATCAGCTTGTGCTTAAATTCTCCTCCAAGTCTGATTATCTGTAAACATATAAAGCTTTTGGGGCACGTAAAGCTGTAAGTTCCATTATAGTTAGACCACTGGAAACATTTAGATGGACATTTGTGTTCTTAAATATAAATAACAATTAAATATGAATAGTTGTAACCCTACTATAAAATTTCAAAATTACGCAGGTCCACACCACAGACACACAACACTAAACATTTTTTCTTCTCTACTACTCATCCTGAAAGAGGTAGTATCTGTGACATTCCTCTCAGTCTTCTGTGCCTTCTTTAATCCCAGTTTCTTTCTGCACTTGTGGTGAAAAATAGGTTTTAAGCAATACTTTTAAAAGGAACAAAATTCAATCATTTGCACAAAGTTTAATCACTTCACTAACTACAAGCACCAAAGTATTTCTAAAGGGGTCACCAAACAGCATATCAACATTTATGTAGGCAAAATGATTCAGTCCTCTGCAGTGAATTTAGATTAGAGGCTTCTGGCTTCTGACCCAAAAGGATCCATGAACTTCTTTTAAGAAAACGATAAATGGAAGTTAAGAAAACCTGACCAGTACAGAGGCTCCACACCTCTATTGGCGTGTGTTTCTGGCAAGAGTCATTGACCTGTACAAGTGTGATTTTTGGAAGTAAACCCCTTATGAGCCGCTGGGACCCTCTTTTGTCCATCTGCCCTCATGACTGTTAAACCAAGTGTTGGTAACACCTGGGATTCTGGAGAAAGCTCAAAGATACCATGAAACACCCTAATAACCACCATCCCAGATGAAGGTAGAAGGACATGTCTTAGAGTCTGATAAGAGGTGTAATAACTTCTGTTCACACATTAACCATAATTAGATAAATAACTTGATATTTGTGATAATAATCATCACTGAAATGGTTAATGTTTACTTGAAATTGCTGTCATTACATTTTACAGCTCTCGCTTCTACGGGATGAAAGGAAATAATTCTCATGTTTGGATTTCTCAACCCTATTGCCAGACCTCTGTTCTATTGTGCTTTGCAGAGCGCATCTCAAATATTGCAATCCTATACTTCCTAATCCAGTATTATGGCACCAAGCAGCTGCCACTGAATTCCTATACCCATGGGCCCATGGATGTTAATAACAACAAGGATTATTGACTTCCTTACACACGTTTTGCCTACTTGTTCTGAATAATCTACTGCCCATTTCAACCGCTACCATCTCCAATTTGTATGCCTTTTTGGCCCAGTATACACACAGTTTTGTACTGGCAAAATTTGTTGTCACTCAATGTGTTCTGTAATAAATACTGATACCAGTAAAATCCCTACAGCGACACACTGTATGGATGGTTTTTAACTAGAGTTTCACAGGGGTACAGCTTAGCTTAAAGCCTGGAGGAGTGCTCCTAGCTTTACCCTGTCTCCCTCACACCACAGCTCCTATATATAGCATTCTGTTTACCTCAGTTGCCTGTTTCAGGATCTTTATGGGAGTCTTGCATCCCTTTTTAGATGTCTCACATATAATCACTAAGTGTTTCTGTATTCAGTATTTCTGTCTTCAAAGAACAATAATAAGAATGAGAGAGCAATGCCTCAAAGAGCTGGTAGGGAGCTGATGGGTGAATTGGGATTACGAAGTGATTCTTTGGTCTACAAAATTGTGTTGAAAAGGTTTAAGTTTTTCCCTAGGAAGATTTCTGTGTATAAAATGATTACAATTAAAATTTTAAAAAATCTACTTGGCACACCAAGTGTAAAAAGGAAAAGCAGTATCCTTCTATGCTTGTATTTGTGCTGTGAATGTCTCCTTTGTTACACATCACTGGTTCCTCCTGAGAATATTTTAAAACTAGCTTTTGATATACAGGTTTCCAACATCTCTTCTGCCTCTGTTCATGTCCTGCCAGGAGAAAACATGCTCTGAGAAATGTTCCTGTTACAGGGGGATCCCTCATTTAGTAGAAAACTGTTAAAAGTGTTCTTGGCAAGCAGAGAGTTGACAGCACTAATTTACACTGGGAGTTGAAGATAATGGAATATTATTAGTGTTCCTGCATGTCTATGTAAGTAGAAGCAACTGTAAAGGAACTACTCTTGGAAGTCTCTTGTACAAATAGTAGTTACAGAGTTAAAATAATTACATGTCTTTTAAGTATCGGCATTCTTTTCAATACAGTGTTTCTCCAGTAAATTCAAGTGTCAACTTCACCAAGAAATAGGTCAGTGCTTTCAATTTGCTAATGATCAAATAGGTATCACCATCCTTTTAGAAAGGATCGTTTTAGTTGGGCTTTGGAATATTGTTTTTAATTTTATTTCCAGTTAAGTCATGACCAAGAGCATGCACATATTTGTCCCATACAAGGACAGGCTGAGAGAGGAGGCTGTTCAGCCTGGAGAAGAGGAGGCTCCAAGGAGACCTTGTAGCGACCTCCCAATACCTGAAAGGGCCTACAAGAAAGCTGGGGAGGGACTGTTCACAAAGGCTTGTAGTGACAGGACAAGGGGGAATGGCTTTAAATTGGAGAGGGGAAGATTTAAACTAGGTGTGCAAGGCAAGGTAGAATGGGGCCCTGAGCAGCCTCGTCTGGTGGGAGGTGTCCCTGCCCATCGCAAGGGGGTTGGAACTGGATGGTCTTTAAGGTCCCTTCCAACCCAAACTGTTCTATGATTCTATTTTTCCTGGTTTGTTTGCAATGGCCCCTAAATGTGCTTGGAGTTTTCTAGTCCATCTCTTCTCTAGAAAGCCCTTAGTATAGCTGGAGAAAGGTTGCTTTAACAACAGTTTTGCTTTGTAAATCATTCGACTTTTACAGCTCATTTAAAGATTCCTTTTTGCACAGCCACAAGTGTTTCCAAACCAGTCTGCCTTGCCCGAGGCTGCACCTAACCTGCTTTACTTTGTTCTAGAAAGAATTAACCCTACTCTGCAACTGAAAACCCTCTTTTGCATAGCTGTAGTGGACCTGAAGTAAAGCAAATACTATCTTCCCCAAAAGCTCTCTTTGCAATTAAACAGTAACTTTCCAGTCTGAGAAAAGTGCTGGTTTTTTTTTTTAGCTTTGGAAAACAAAATACTTTATACCTCAAAAGGGCAAACTATCAAATGTAACAGCCTGTCTGCTGGCATCTTCAGTATCACTGCAGCAGAGCTCAGCCATTTCACAGCTAAAGCCCACCTAGTGCACAGACCTTCACACCTGCAGCTGTGGTGCTGATTGCCTCTTCCACCCACTCCCATGTCCTTTCAACACCTTCTTTGTCTTTCTTGTTCTCCTCCTCCCATCCTGAATAAGTCTTCAACAGCACTAACTGGCTCAGACACCACCACATCCTCCCAGTTAAAACACTGTGTAGATGCCTGCTGGGGCAATGAACTGTGTTGAGGCATTTGTTTTGGTTGTTGTATATTCATAACGAGAAAAACTATGCAGCATCCCATGCCCACAACGTGGGATCAGTCACACAAGAGACCTGCTCTACTCGATCTGTAGAGATCTAACCTCCTTTTTCCCAACTAAAGGCACCCAAATCACCCAAATCACCCAAAATCACCCAAATTCTCGTAAAAGTGCGGGGGTTTTTTGTGTCATGCAACCCTTGACCACAGTCTAAGAGCCTCAAACTTAGTCCTGTATTTTTTTTTTACCCCTGCATAACACCAGAGTTCTGGTAGCATTTTTACTAGTCCTATATTGAAACAAATCACATTACACTCTCTTCTCCCAAATCATTACTCTACCTGCTGAAGTACAAAATAAAAATAACTGAGCAACCTGTGTGCATTTTAGTCCTTCCTTCCATAATACGTGGTCCCTAATGACAGGCTGAGTGCTCCTAATGTACCCACCTCTTTTCAGAGTGAGACAGTAAACACATACCTCTTGCAAGCCTACAGAGAAACCAGCCCATCTAAAGCCTTAGGAGCTCGCTCCTTGTTGGCCAGGGTCTTGCCCCAGCCCCAAGGTGGAAGAGCTGGAGACACCTGCTCTCCTCATGGACCAAGTCTCCTGTCCCACTCACACCAGGTGGCACTGTTGGTTTTCACACTATGCCTGCACTCTTCCACCTCCCCAAGACTAACACTGATGTCTTGAGGGCTTCAAAGCCGTGACTTTCAACCTTTGTCCCTTTTTGAATGCCTAAACTTCTTCTATTTAAAGAGCGGGCCTATTCAGATATGTAACATGGGGAGACTGCTTTATAGAACTTGTTTTTCTGCCTCATTCCTGGCAGTCTTCAGAGGAGCACCCTATGGCCCCCAGGACTGCAGACCACACATTTAAGCCACTGGTAAAGTCAGTACCTACTAAAAGCATGGTATTTAGACAATCCCAAAGAGAGATTCAGATATTTTAAGACTACAGAAAAAGAATTTGGTACAACAGAGGTGTTCATCCCTTTTCAGTCACTGAATTAAATTACATGAAATAATTCCTTCATGCAACTCCAATTGAGACATAAATTAATATATAATCCTTCTTTGAGTATGCCCCTCTTACTGTTTTTATCTTCCCCGTATACTACTGCCTTCTGATGATGTACATTCTCATGAACTTCATTAGACTTGCTTAGATATGCTTAGGAGGGGAGTTTCTACTCCATCTGTTTCTTCTGTGCACAATATTCTTCACTGTCTCTACCCTCATCAGCCCATTCTAAATTTCTAGCAATGGAAAAGAGAGTTTGTTTGTGAAGGACCACTCAAAGAGCTGTTTAAAGCTAAACTGAAAAAACAAGTTACAATGGAGTTAGTTATCCCTCAAAATGTTTACATTTTCCTAACCTTCACCACTCAAATGATTCTTAAACATCAAAAAGTATTAACCAGCTAGTAGCTCTAAGAGTTCCCTATTGCCTTTTGCTCATTGGCACCCACCTGGCTTTAAATGTCTTGCCTAACTTTAAATTAGCTCAGTTGAATTTGCAAGGTACACATACCAAATAACTAGATAATTATAAAACCACTAATTCTGGTCAAGGGCTCTCATTTGAGGACACATAACACTCCTAAAATAAGCATCTAATCAACAGGAAATACAATTGAAGTCAAATAGAAGTAATAGTTATTGCTCTGTTGAATACAAAGAAGTGGAGCCTGATAAAGAAATGGAAAGTGAAAACTAGTGCTCGCTCCATTTGTCCATGTACCCAGAACAGCCACACGTCCACTGCTATTCCTGTGTAAGAGCAAAGCTAGTGACTTTCAAGTGAAAAATCAATGAAATACAGGAAAACACCTCCAGGNTGAGGGGCCCAGAACTGCACACAGGATTCAAGGAGCGGTCTCACCAGTGCTGAGTACAGAGGGAGAATAACCTCCCTGGACCTGCTGGTCACATAGCTTCTGATACAAGCCAAGATGCCATTGGCCTTCTTGGCCACCTGGGCACACTGCTGGCTCATGTTCAGTCGCTGTCAACCAACACCCTCAGATCTTTCTCCTCCAGGCAGCTTTCCAGCCAGACTTCTGCTAGTCTGTAGCTGCCCAGGGTTCTTGTGCCCCAACACACGTTCTATGCTTTAATAATTCCTGCAATTAGAGCTGCCGGGAGCACCCGAGGCCACGCCGAGGTTTGGAGCCGTCGGGACCGAGCGAACGGCTCCACAGGTCCCGCCCCGGCGGGCAGGGAGCGTCGCTGTGGCCGGGGAGCCGTTCGAGAGCGGAGGGGAGCGGAGCGCGAGAGAAGCTTGAGGAGCGGGCGGGGAGCGGCGGGCGGCTCCGCAGCGGCCCCGTTACCGATGCGCCGCACGTAGAGGGTTTTGCAGGAAGTTTCCACTCGCCTGTTCGATCCGCGCGAAGGAGGAGGGAGAGGAGCTGAATAGCGATGGAAAGGGGCGGGCAGGGGAGAGGAGGAGGCGGTAGCCGCCGCGGCCGTGTTTAATTTCTTTTAATGAGAGCGCTTTGAGCATCACCCGGTGCGGGCGGCGAGGGGAGCCCCGGCTGAGCCACCCCCACCCCGCCGCCCGGGACGCGTCCCCTGGAGCCGTGCGAGCCGTCGGGGCTCTGAGCCGAGGAAGCGAGCCCGGGAGCTGCGGGAAGCTGCGCGCTCCGCCAGCATGGGCAGCGCGGAGGAGCAGGGTTGGTACCGCGGGCGGCGGGGCTGACCTTGCAGGACACCCGCACCCCCTGCGGGGACACCGAACCCCTAGCGGGACACTTGAGGACACCGGGGGGGGGGGGGGCGCAGAGGGAGGGCAAAGCCCCATCCGCATCCCAGGGGTGCGGGGCTGCTGCTGTGCGCGCCATCCTGCAGCAACAATTGCTTTGCGGGTGCTCGGTCTCCATCCCCCGGGAAGCAGGCGACGCTTCTCCACGTTCACCAGTTAAGGGTGATGCTAATGAGCGTTTGATTTTCCTGCCTCTGTGCAGCATCCAAATCTAGACCACGTATATGAAAGTCAAAGCACAGGGGCTCTTGGCCAGTGGAGATTCCGGGCTTGTGTATTTACTAAGGATAAAAATCTCATTTCTGCAATTCATTGCATGACTGAAGGTTGGAAATGTCACTGCCCAGCTGCTGCTGCTCTGCAGGGAATGTCGTTTGTGTGAAAAAGTGTTGCCTTCATCCTGAGTTACCATGCTGCGAAGACACTGCATGTTTTCGTGGGGCGGCTTCGCTATCCTTGCAGAACAGTTAGCCATGCCTTCATTTGCTGGGAAGCCATGCCCTGGCCTTCCCACCTTACACCTCCCTGTATGCTGTCCTAGAAACCTTACCCTGAAGGGACGGTCTTCTCCCCAGCTGTTTAGAGGCTGCGATGTGCGTGTGCACCTGACAGGTCAGCTGCGTGGTCGCAGAGCTGTTCCTGCAGCATTTCTGGCCCTGTGCTGTTAACTCAGATAGCTCAGACGCTTTGGAGAATTCTAAATTCACACTGACTTTTTATTTCATTAGCTCTCCTCCCTTGCTAAACCTTTCACCCTACCACCTCATATGCCCAATTCCTGGGATAGCATTCCTGGAATATAGTCCAGTTTCCTTGACCAGATAGTTAGGTGCAAATGAGGTGCTTCTGAAACTCCCAGAGGATGCCTGTTTATGTCCCTAACCACACCAACACCTTTTCATGTCAAGTTTGCTGTCACTCAAACACAAGCCTGGAACTGAAGCTGTTTCAAGTACCTTCAGAATGACCAGCCCCATGAACCAGCAGCTGGGCAGCAGACATCCAAAAGGAGAACAGATGGTAACTGATTTAGTCCATTTTGTTACATGCTATCGTTTATGAAGTGAGTTCTCAGGCACCTGAGGTTTAATCATGCCAGAAGCATGAATGGTCTCAGCTTGAGCAGACATTAAAGGTACTCATTTCCAGTACTAAGCCATTAAAAAAAAAAACCCTATAGGGGGTTCTTGGAGAGAAGGTCTGAAACCTGAATTATGAGGATTATTGAGGAAGTCTTTATGTAAAATACTGGCTACTTTCTTAATCTTCTCATTATGTCTGAAAACATGAAGGTGAAGGCTAAGCCTGAAAGAAGTGACACCCAGACCACCAAGAAGCTGGGTCTGGGATCTTCAATCCACAACAAACACTGGCAGAGTTGGGCTGGAGATGCTGAAATAAGAATAGGGCTACAAAGATGATCAGAGGGCTGGAGTACCTCTGCTATGAGGAGAGGCCAAAAGAGTTGGGGTTGTTCAGCCTGGAGAAGTGAAGGCTCCAGGGAGACTTTAAAGTGACCTTCCAGAACTTGAAGGGGCTACAGAAAACCTGGGGAGGGGCCGTTTTACAAGGGCATGTAGTGACAGGACAAGGGGGAATGGCTTTAAATTGGAGAGAGGAAGATTTAAACTAGACACTAGCAAGAAATTCTTCATGATCAGAGTGGTGAGGCCCTTGCTCCCGGGAAGCTGAGGCTGCCCCATCCCTGGAGGTGTTCAAGGCCAGGTTGGATGGGGCCTTGAGCAGCCTGATCTAGTGGGAGGTGTCCCTGCCCATGGCTGGGGAATGGAAAAAGATGATCTTTAAGGTCCTTTCCAACACAAATCATTCTATGATTCTAAGAATGTCAACACCTTTCTTCCAGCTGTCTCACAATGCTTAGTGCCCACAGTGTTCCCCTTCACCCCTCATAGGTGCAGCCAGTACCTCTGCCTCATACCTCCATTCTCCTTACCTCAGTGGTTTACGTGCTGAGCCATTTTGCTTATTCCTGTTTTCTTTAGGACTACGATTGTTTCTTTTGGCTTCCAATGGCCTTTTATTTCACAGGAGGATGTTAAGGAGCCTTTCTTTGTGTCTGTCTTCTTATATAGGCAATGAATCAAAGGATGAGCAGAGTCTTGACCTATAAAAAGGTCAGGAGAGATCAGTCCGAGGTCAGCCCCTATGAAATGACTCTGCAGATTCTAACTGATAGAATGCCTGCCCCCATCATACTGCCCTGAGGGTTATCTTCAAGGATTTTTGGATCCAGGCCATGTTAGTTAATATTCACAGTCTTCTGACTCACAGCTTGACACATACACTGCAGCAAATGGAAGGATCTGACTGACTGGGAATGGACATCTAACCTGTATGCAGCACTGAAATGTGAAAACAGCAAAAAGGCACTCAAGGTACCACAGTTCTAAGGATACATAATCAGAGCAAAATGTTCTGTGAACTTTAAGGCTTCAATTACAATTTCTGAAATTCAGGACATGGAAGACAAGAATACAAAGCTGCATGTTAAGAGTTTCCCAGAACTGATTCCTACCCCCCTAGCAAAACGTCCACTGTGTTCTTGTATAGCTGTTTCAAGCAAACTCTTGCCAAATAAGGCTGATACCTGCTTCTTACCACTCCATGTTTTGTCAGTCAGCCTTTTCACAGAGATCTGTCCCATAACATCTCCTCACAAGCACACAATGTACAAACAAGTACCAGTAATTCTAGTGTGTAACCTGCAAAATGAGTAAGACTGGAAATCATGTTCTTACAATATGACTCTGTGGTGAACAAATATCACCACAAGAACACCCATGTTTTTCTAGATTGAGCTTCCATGCAGTGTTCTCCATGGCCAGCCTATTCCTCAGTTTTCTCCCCATGCCTTCTCCAAGATAGCAACCAAGTTATTTGGGTCTGGCTTTCCCGGGTAGTGTCTACATGTCATTTTCACATAATAAGCCTTTAATTTTAATAACCCAGTGTCCTAGAAATTCTGGAAGATAATTTTTTTCCTTGACTGGGTCCTGCTCAACTGATTTGTGACATAAATTCTGATATTGAACTTTCTGTGGGTTTTTTTTTCATACATAAGGTCTAACTTAACAGAAAAATTGGAAGTATGCCCAATGAAAATCTGTACAGCCGGTGGGCTTCATCTGTGATATATGTTCAGAAGATAAATACTGATTGTTGTTGATATTACTTCTAATTCCTACAAGCTACATCTGGATCTTTCCTCCAACTTAACAGAAATTAAAACATCATGACCCAAAGAGCAGAATATCATTCAAAACAATGAAGTATCTCACCCACAGCTCTATAGAATAAACAGACCATTGGTTGCTGTGCTCTGGCAAATGTGTACAGATTGTACTAGGAAACCATGTTATTTAATACCTGCTATATTAATGGTTATCACAGAAAGACAGGCTTGTGCCTTGCCTTTCTAATCCTTGTTTTAAAATGTTTATTCTTTAGGATAATACTCAAAAATCCCACAAATTTTGCTGTGAGAAAGGAGGCACCACACCAAATAAAAGTTCTGTCCATTTCTGTTTTCTCAAGAGTACCAAATCTTATTTTTACTTTTTTCTGTTGTTGTTAGTTTCAGGCTGACTCAGGATATGGCCAGTTTCAGCTACAACTGCAGTGCCGAGTACAGATGCTGGAGCTCCCTTTAAACTGGCAAGCAGGCAGGTACCTGAAGCAGTGTAGCCATGGCAGCACTGAGCTGTGAGTGGCCTAATTACTCGTTGAAAAAAAATAAATGGATACTGGGAATTCCCTGGGGGAAAAGACAGTTGAATTGGTAACCGAAAAAGTTTTCCCCTGAGGTGAGTTAGTTAAATAGGTGTTAACAAGAGCCAAAACCCCTCAGGCTCCAACCTTAGAGTAAAAATGTCTTTGTCCTTTGGCACTCCTGATGTCTCAGTCCTTCCAATTCTCCTGCTGCCTACAGAGACAAAAGAAGGATGATTTTAATATCTGATCAAAAACCTGATATAGAGTAAAATTACTCCCACCCCCAACTAAAATCTATACATTAGATCTTAGAAAGATAAAGATGGAAGTCTCTCCTGGCTGGAAATACACAAAGCTTTCCTGGTGGCAGTGCTCAATAGGACATACATTAGGGTGAGTCCCAAACTCCATGAGGAGCATGTTCAGACCTCGTGTTTACTATGCCTGTAAAAATGACAGGATGTGTATGTATTTAATGGGGAAGACTAAGGAGAAGAAAGAAATGAGAGCAAGATTTAGGGAAAGGGAATTAACTTCTATTATCTCTTCTCCCACCAATCTTTCCTAATACACAAGAGTGGACATGTAGAGAGGAAGGGAAGGGGCAGTTTTACCAATACGCTCGCTTTCTTACTAGCTCAGAATGCACATAGCATTTCTCTGAGCCCAAGACTTCACTAAAATTCCACACACAAGGCTTTATTTGCCCAGTTGAATCTGTTTATTTAGACTTATAAACTAAACTACACAAGCAAAATCCATGTTGTTTGGCTGGAACTCTCTTTGAGGTCGATGTGAGTTTAACTAGTTTAAGGACTGAGGTGTAAAGGCATTTCAGAAAACACCACAGTTTCTCCAGGTGGAATCTTTGGTGAGTATTGCCTAAATCAGGATCTGTAGGCTTGTGCCCAGTCTGACAAAATGCTGAAATTGCTCTGTTTTGAGGAGTTAGAAAGCCAAAAAATTGCGAGTTTGCTGTCTCATAACAGTTAGTGGATGGTGCGTATAGGCTAAAAGTCGCAATTTTATCACATTCATTTAAATGTGAAGAAACAACAGGACACTACTAAAATCCAAGCTGGTTTTCATTTCCAAATGTTCACACGCTACAGTTCAGATACACACGTCCCATTTAGACCTAATCAAGATTCTACTTTTCTATGCAGGCAAAGAAGCAACAGAGGTGAAAATCCCACAGAGTCACCAGGATGTGAGGCCCAATGATGAGCAGTAATTACTGCAGCAACACTTCAGCCAGCATGAGTGTCAACGAAATGTCTGCCTTCCCTCTGACATTAGAGCAAAAAACTGGCTTTGCCTTTGTGGGGATTTTGTGTGTTTTCTTGGGACTTCTAATTATCAGATGCTTCAAAATCTTGCTGGACCCCTACAGCAGTATGCCTTCTTCTACATGGGAGGATGAAGTTGAGGGGCTGGATAAAGGAACATTTGAATATGCTCTTGCATGAAAACTCACAGAATATCCTGCCTTAAATTTGATGTTGATTTCATTTTGGAAACCAACTGTTCTTACATTTGTTATACATACCTGTGTTTTGGAGATATGTTGGTGGCATCCATTTTGTTAAATAAATATTTGTTGCAAACTCAAAAGGTATTTCAAGTTGCTTTTATTTGAGGAAGGGTGGAATGGCAGATAAGAAATGGTTAACTGCACAGAAATACTGCAATAAACAATTCACTATGAAGTTATCATGACCAGAAAGTATTTTCACAATCACATTATACCTGCCTCTTCAGGAAGAATCTCATTTCTGCTGTGTCTCACGAGAGGCTGGAGAGAAAGGTGAAGAACTAAAACAGGCTCATGAATGGTGCATGCTGAAGTGGTAAGTCCCTCCCCTCCTCATCTGCCACAATTTTCTGAAGCTCAGACACTGTGCTTGTACACTGAGAATACAAAAGTGGAGGGAAACAAATGGTTGTAGCTCCAAGGAGGTGCCTGCAAGAGGTGTGTTTGTGTTGCTGAGATGAGAGTAACAAGGGTTGGGCTGTGCACTACCAATAATAGGGAACCAATGGGAAAAGATAAAGATCACATTAATTACTAACTCACCTCTCATGTTCCAAGAAGAGCGGTTGCTGTACCTCTGACTGCCTTTATAAGGAAAGTGTATGTTGCTTCTCCCGTGTGAAACTTCATGTGGTCCCCTGCAAACAGCCTGTAGTTCTATTTCTTCCTGCTCAGATGAGAGGTTTTTTTAATAGGCCTCCCTTCTCTTACCCTACAGCAACAGAAAGCCAAGCAGAATTAGTGGAAGGGAGATAAACATCATTAAGGAAATTTTTGATTCTACAAACATTCAGCGATACAAAATAAATCACCTACTCAGAACTCCAGTCTGAACTCAGTCCATCACAGTTCCAGCCCACTAGTGTCTCACATATTGTTAAAAATTGTAGGTGAAAATTAGAAGTAAATGTTAAGTAATCAGTCTTACAGTATAGCTGAATTGGTCAAGGCATGCCAATTTTTTACTCCACTTCATGGAAGACTCAGTTCAAATTGGAACATAAACTGTCTCATTAATGAACCCCAGCAGTAATTACACCAGTTTGACAAGGCCAAAGCAGACACAGCTATGCTACGTACCCATTCGAACCCAGGCACTGGAAGAGACGCAGACCAAAAGCCGACTGGATATCTCTGTACTCTCCAGCCCTTCTCTGCAGTTCATTCTTCTGTTTGTGCTCCTGCAGCAGTGCACAGGGTATGATCCAGACTATTAAAGTGAAGAATTGGTCATAGGAGATCCTATCAAGGCAGGAGAACTTACAGTGAAAGCAGAGACTCAAATCTGGATATTCAAGGTGACCCTCATCTACACAGCTGTTTAGCAAGTGTGACAGTACTTGACAGACATTCGATTCCATTTTGTAAGAAGGCTGGCATCAGAATTTTAAGCACTGTCGCTGTTGCTAAACAGCTCTGTTCGCAATGAGGAGCAAAGACAAGGAGATCAGTTACAGAAGTTGGTTTCTTTTGCATGTATTCAGAAAAATACATGTTGTCCCTTTTGCCCTATATACCAGGCAGAGGCAGCCAGTGGAACAGCAGACCTCAAGTGCCATTTGGGACATGAAATATTTGATTACACAGGGAAGGACGTGAATCTCCTGTCTGAAGAATATAACGGAGGAACAGCCAGCACTAATCTACCCTGGTCACCTGAATTGTAAAACATAAACAATATTGTGAATGTAGAGCTTTTAAACTGCTTCAGATTCTGCATAAGAAAAAATGCCAGACCCTTGGAGATTCAGTATATTGCTTTTATCCTCATGAATTTAACCACAAAATCAAAGGTAGATACCAATACACAGATTCGTGTGATCTGTTATTGCTGGATGGGATCATCCACTGCAGAGAACTGACACTGTTGTTCTTTTTACGTGCACCTAATCAGCTGAGCTCCGTGCTTTCAGGTTAGAGTGCTGAAGGTACTGAAGTTATCTGGGTTACATATAGTTTAGTTATCTCTGAACTACACAGCAAACATACCCAAAGAACCCAAATACTGTCTTACTTCTTTTGTTCTTGACCCAATCTATTGCTGGAAGCAGTTATCAAATTCCCTTATGATCACAAAGCTTCATGGACTCAACCTTAAAGGCCTTTTCCAAGCTAAACAATTCTGTCATTCTGTAATTTCCTGCCCGGTGTTCTCCGCACCCCTAAAAGACAAGGCAGTTGCCCTTCTCAGAAAGAATACACAGAATGTAATTTTTCAAGGGTTTGCCTTAAATATACAGAGTAAAATTCCAAAATGGGTTAGAAGCAAATGGTTCAAAAATGCATGTAGGACAAGAGGACCCACCCGTGACTGATCCTGGTGACTCCACTGGAATTTTTTCCTGCATAAAATCCACTGGGCAGAAGCCTGAACTCTTGTTATCTCTGTTACTATACATGCAGAACTGAAAAATAGAGAGATCATGATCTGTGCACGGAATCAGGCATAGCTGGGAAATGGAGATAACGAAAGTATTTTCAGGCCCCCTTAGAAATTTTGCAATGCCATAAACCCAGTAATTGTAATGGATAGGTACATTTGCTGGTTAATAGTTAACAAGTTAGAAAGCTTCTCTAAATCACCATCTAGAAATGTTTTGAAAGAGAGGGATTGGATGGTCTATTCTGTATATTAAGCAGGAGAAAAGCCTGGCCAATAAGGCAGAGTCTGTAATGCCTCAAAGAGAGTGACACACAATATGCATGAATAAAAGAGTCAGATCGTCCTTCCCTAAAAACACAGACTGAATGGTAAGTTAAATTATCCTGAATAAGGTAAACTTGATTATTTGTGCATAACACTAGAATACTAAACGCAAAATTAATGGCAAATAACAGTTGAGAGACCTCTGGAAATCCACTGTGAAAATCAAAGTCTTATTTTCAAGAACAGCAGAAAGGTAAGAGACTCTTCTTTTCCTAGGAAAATTGTAATATTATGGAAATGAGGCAGTCAAATTACAGAATCATTTTTACTTAGTAGCAAAAGTCTCGCTCTCATCAAAGACTCACGGCTTCATTCCATCAAGGAGATGGAAATAAACCTAGTTTAACTGACCTTAATGACAAAGATTTGCTTTTGCTCCTTCATGCCTGAAGATGAAACGCTACCTTACAACATTAAAAGGCCAAAGGAAGCAAAATATTATCTATGATATGAAAGGTGTAATGTGCAATAATAATAATAATATTGATCATCCAAACCTAGTAGAAGTAAAATAAACTAAATAAATGTAACATGTTGCTGTGAAGCTTACAAAACATTAAGCAGGAAAACCAACATATATATGAGGCAGTTATAAAGTGGTAACATAGCAGAGAGGTGACAGCAGAAAATTATCTATAGCTGATGAAAGATGTGAGAAAATATGCTTTAGCTATATCTCATACAGAAGATGGAGGACATTTGATTATCAGCTCTTCAAATTACAATTTTGATATGTGATTTTAGAGAAAATTTACATTGCTGAGGTATAAATATGGATGTGGTATTTTATCTTTCAGTGCCAAAGGGCCAAATGCATTTCACAAAATCTCTGAGAAATTTAAATTGGAAAAAAATCTCCAGAGATCATCTAATCCAACCTCTTGTGAAAGCACAGAACAGTAAAAAATGCATTTAATGGACTGACTTACTCAGATTTTCAGTTTATATATATATTCCTTTATGTAGATGTATTTTGTTTTTAAACTGTCTGCTTTTACATATACTTGTGGAGTTTCAGTGTCTAAACACAGTCTGCTTTAGTCATTGTGAACAGACCTGGACTCCTACTAAATTATACAGGTCTTTCAGTCATGCTGCCTTATCTCCTTAGAAGTATATTTCTAGATATATGGATTGCCACTGTTTCAATAGCTCATCTTAGGGAAATCTAGGTCATTTGATTTGCTGCAAAGGTACTTAATCCACTAAAGGCCTTAAATATAAGTACCCCTTTTGCTCTTTGGGTTTTTGGTTGGTTTTTTGAGGGGGTCCATGTGGGAAGCAGAGGGAGGAAGCAGATTGTACAGCTATCTTATGTTCACTTCTCCATGGTCTCAGAGGGATCTAGACAGGCTAGAGGAATGGATCAATGGGAACCTCATGACATTCAACAAGGACAAATGCAAATCCTGCACCTCAGACAGACTAAAACCCTGCACTGCACAGGCTGGGGCCTCACTGGCAGGGAGCAATTCTGGAAGGGACCTGGTGAGCAGCAGGCTACGGAGGAGTAAGCTCCATGCCCTGGGAGAGGTGAGGGTGAACAGTGTCCAGGGCTGTGGTAGCAGGAACATGGGCAGCAGATCAAGCAACGCGATCATTCCGCTCTATTCACCACTCATCAGAGTGTACCTGGAACCCAGTCTCTAGGTCTGTCTACCTGGCCCCCTGACCTACCCATATAAGAAAGATGTTGATAAACATAGTAATTTATTTTCTCCATTATAATTTAGGAAACCCAATGCTATTTTTGGATCCGTTTCAGTTGTCTAATTATTCCTTCCTGTTACATTAATTTTATTGACATGAAACCTGACAATTTTCTATATCTTAATTGCCTATAGATTGTTGCTATCCTGAAACTACTGAAAATGTAAGGTCTAGATTTTGTAGTTGATTTTAAAAATGTATTTGATTCAAGCTTTTCATGCAAATTTAGTTCTAGACTGTGAGAGAAATATACATGGTATCGTAACACTTAAGTGGAACATAAAGAGTAAACAGACATGGAATCTTGTGTCACATCTCTGGTACTGCCTATACTTTCAATGGCTTCAACTAAACATTGAATTATTAAAAGAAATGCTGTATTTCAAAATCAGTTTTAGGTACTTAGAACCTAATCCAAAGATGATTTTACAGAGATGGTGTTGTGAATCCTGATTTAAGACCGTGCTGGCGACACCAATTTACTGCAAATGGGTGATTTAGATTGCTTAAAGAATCACTGTAAAAGGTATTAGCAAAAGTGGTTTTAATATGATGTTGTAAATGTGTGGTTTAACAAAGTTCAGTGGCAAGGTTCACTCTATTACTGTGCAGCACAATCTTTTCAACAACAGTTCAAACCTATCAGGGCAGAAATCAAAGTCACTCAGACAAAATCAGAGTTTCCTTACTACAATGGTCTGCACAATATCAGTTGCCTTCCAAAGACCTGACCTTGGTAAAAGGTCTCTCCTGCCTTGAGGAGCAACCTTGAGAGGTGTCCCAGTGCAAGGGGAGATCACCGCCACGAAGCCGCGCTGCTCAGCCCAGGGAGCAAAAAGAAGGTTCACTTAAGCTGCCATATTTATGGAATAAAGCAATTTTCTTGTAGGCAAAAGAAAAGGTATGCATGACACTTCTTGAGCCCACAACTCTCTTCGTTCCTTGATAAATCAATCTTGGAGA
Source organism: Piaya cayana (assembly GCA_013389865.1). NCBI lineage: Eukaryota > Metazoa > Chordata > Aves > Cuculiformes > Coccyzidae > Piaya > Piaya cayana. The sequence continues at coordinate 61,629 of WAAB01023707.1, read as the reverse complement.
AAACACCCGCTATTCATGTGTTAATAATATGACGGGTATTTCAAGCTCATAGACATCAATGTTCTGTGTATCACACTGTTTCTTTGTGGGTTTTCACAGAACAGATTGAAAGTAGAGGAGTTCATGGCCCACGTATAGCTTAGGTCCTTACCTCCTTTGGAGCCTCTACCAAACCCCTGTTCGTTTGGTTAAGGAATTGAGCGCATCCCTCACAGACTGAAACATTCCCACAAACTCAGTCTTCAACTCAACTATTTTTTCATGCAATAAGTCATAGGATGACTACCTCATGGGTGTGTGGTGAGGCAAGGGAGAGCTTATAGTGGAAAACTCATCTAACTGTGAAAGTTAATAGAAATGCTTTTTTTGGTGCTTTTTCTTTGTTTTACAGCAGAAACACAGCAGACAACACTGGGATGGCTGCTTAGGCATTTCAAGAAAAAATTCTCAGAACTTTCTCTAAGAGCAAAGATTTCATATGCAACAGCACTAAGCCCTTTGCTGTAGCTGCAGCCACAGGAGAGTAAACGGATCAGTGATCCGAGTCAATATCATCCCTGAAGATGTCAATGAATAATTCGCCAAATGTATTCTTGGATCCAAATGCAAATAGGTTTCAAGTTAACATAATTAATGAAAGCCATGACAACAATGAAACTCCCCAAGAGGATGTGGTCTCTGACCCACCGCATTACGAAGAAACATCTTTTACTGATGAAGCACATAACAGACTGAGAATCAGCTACAGACCAGGAAAAAGAGAATTGTACGACAATTTCTTACAAAATGGGGAGAAAACAGAAGCTAGTTTACATCCCTATGATACTCACCCGAAAATGTATTATCTACAAACTTTTGGCCATAACACGATGGATCCAGTTCCCAAAATTGATTATTATAGAAACACTGGCAGCGTCAGCGGGAATAAGCTCAGCAGACCAAGCTTATTAGAAATTCATGAACAACTGGCAAAGGTAAGTGGAAAGGAAAGATACAAATTTTCTCTATTCCATTTCCCGGCTGTTAATTCTGATTATTAATATGAGAAGGTTCTTAAATTCATGGACCTTGCCCAAGAGAGAAAGTAGAAGTAATCACTTACCATATTTCCTTTGGTAGCTGCAGTATGTCTTCTGCCCTGCACCCTGCTTAAAGCAAAGAATTTTATTAAAAGCTGATAGTAATGTACTTGATTAGCAGAAAAAAACATAGCTTAATCTGTCTAAGAGTATAAAACTACTGAATCTCTTCTGTTTCCCTTTAAGAGTTGGGATGGCAGATGATGAATGTCAATTCATAATTTAACCAAGCTACACAATTCACTCGTACTCTAGATTTGAATTGAACTTCAATGCATAATTAAGTTTCACAGACTCCTTTGTTGTATTCATTAATATGTATCTTTAAGTATACACGGGAGGCTGGAGCACCTCCCACAAGAAGACAGGCTGAGAGTTGGGGTTGTTCAGCCTGGAGAGGTGAAGGCTCCAAGGAGACCCTATAGCGACCTTCCAGTACCTGAAGGGGCTACAGGAAAGCTGTAAAACACTGGAATAATATGATACTCTGCTGACTATGGTAAATTTAGACTGTCCCCCCTTAAGCCACAATATGAAGTTCTCTATAAAAAGCAGAGGAGAGACACAGGATACACCTACTTACAGAATTAAAATTAAACATTTCTTGACATTCCTAATTGTGCACTTGTCAGGGTAGGGCTGGAAAGAAAGAAATCACCTCTATAGTCAAACTCAGACTACAAGTGTCAATATGAAGCCAAAAAAAGTCTATTCTTTTTCTGTGCTGGGCAACAGTGAAATGAGAAATCTCCAGAGGAAACATGCTCTCATCACCATTCCACTCAGTTCTATGTAATTCTGAGGTCTCAATAATTTGGACCAGCACCCGATTTTTGGATGCTGGTCCAGATCTTCCTCAAACTCCAGTTCTCTGAAGATTCACCTGTCCTAAGGAGAATTAATATAAAGTAAATGAAAACAAGTAAAAAAAATAGCCATTAGGAAATTAGGACCTTATTCTTTAGGATCTTATTAAGACAGCTTCATAGCTTTGGCCTGACTTATTTAAATTAAGGTCTCCACAGGCTTACATAGAAAGGCAGAACAGGCTACCTGGGTCAGCATTTATTTCCAAAAATGAATGCAAAGTGGATGTGACAAGGAAAGAATATGAATTTGGTATCCCTATTCATTTGCTGATGTGTAAGCTGCTACTCAAGGGACTAAACATATTTCCATTCCCAGAAGAAACTTCCACTCATAAAAATGGATTTTATACATATACATATACATATACATATACATATATATATATATGTAAAATAACATTATATTATATTATATAAAGCTGAATGAACGTGTACTGAACATTATCATATTAAGGGATTTTCTGGTTTGACCAGTACCAGAATATTCAGGGGCGGTTGCCATTGCATCTCTCAATTGTTTGTTTATTTTAAGCAAAATTAGNGAAAGAAAGAAATCACCTCTATAGTCAAACTCAGACTACAAGTGTCAATATGAAGCCAAAAAAAGTCTATTCTTTTTCTGTGCTGGGCAACAGTAAAATGAGAAATCTCCAGAGAAAACATGCTCTTATCACCATTCCACTCAGTTCTACATAATTCTGAGGTCTCAATAATTTGGACCAGCACCTGATTTTTGGATGCTGGTCCAGATCTTCCTCAAACTCCAGTTCTCTGAAGATTCACCTGTCCTAAGGAGAATTAATATAAAGTAAATGAAATCAAGTAAAAAAAATAGCCATTAGGAAATTAGGACCTTATTCTTTAGGATCTTATTAAGACAGCTTCATAGCTTTGGCCTGACTTATTTAAATTAAGGTCTCCACAGGCTTACATGGAAAGGTAGAACAGGCTACCTGGGTCAGCATTTATTTCCAAAAATGAATGCAAAGTGGATGTGACAAGGAAAGAATATGAATTTGGTATCCCTATTCATTTGCTGATGTGTAAGCTGCTACTCAAGGGACTAAACATATTTCCATTCCCAGAAGAAACTTCCACTCATAAAAATGGATTTTATACATATACATATACATATACATATACATATATATATATATGTAAAATAACATTATATTATATTATATAAAGCTGAATGAACGTGTACTGAACATTATCATATTAAGGGATTTTCTGGTTTGACCAGTACCAGAATATTCAGGGGCGGTTGCCATTGCATCTCTCAATTGTTTGTTTATTTTAAGCAAAATTAGATTAATTTGCTTAGAGGTTTTTTAAGGCTTTCAATTAGAGAAGCCTAGAAAGAAGGCAGATTCCATCTCAAAATAAAATGAAGGGAAAATTGCTTCACAGGTTGGGAATGACAGGGAAGAGAAAAAGAGCATTATCTAGCTTGATATTTCCCAGGCTTTTTAAAGTACCTAGCTTACAGAAGGATAAGCTTATGCCTCTCCAAATAAGAAGGTGAATGTCAGAAGTAATGGGATTTTTGTTACGCTGGCAACCTGCTGTGCCCTTATGAGAGTTGTGGCCCTGGTCTGGGAGCCACTAACCATAGCACTGGAACAAACGACCTGCCATTAGCATGGCTGGAGTCTATTCCTGGCTGTCCCACTTTATGACCTTGGACAAATCACTTCAGTCTACAGAGCTTATTCTGAAGAATAAACAAACTCCAAGTCATCAAATAGCAGATTAGTAGAGGAGAGAATTAAGGTGATATGAAAAGGCTGAGCTCCTATCAGGAGGCAAAAGCAGTCTGTGTGGCTGGATGAGGTGACCATCCACCAGCCCCAGCAGGCTCTCCAGCCACCAGTACGGAGGGGATGGNCAGTCTACAGAGCTTATTCTGAAGAATAAACAAACTCCAAGTCATCAAATAGCAGATTAGTAGAGGAGAGAATTAAGGTGATATGAAAAGGTTGAGCTCCTATCAGGAGGCAAAAGCAGACTGCGTGGCTGGATGAGGTGACCATCCACCAGCCCCAGCAGTATGGAGCGGATGGAATGACACGTTGAGTGCAGATGAGGATTAGACTAACAGCCTAAGATGCAGTTCTGGAGAAGATGCTTTGTTCCTATTTACTTTAACACCAAAACCTGGGCTTACCACTCCACTGCCCGAGAGGTTCCCAACCTTCGCACCCCCAGCATTTTTGAAACCCAAATTACCGAAGACAACTGTCCTGTCAAAGCCCGCTGCCAGATTCTGATAAGAAGTGACATACGTTTGACTTCAAATTTCTAAACATCACATTATGCTTTGACGCTGGGTTTAGCATTAGAAGACAAATATTAATATTTAATACTCTTTCTTAATATGCAATTTTTCAAATGTCAGAATGTAAGGCAGGCTGAAAGGAACTTCAAATATCTAGTTCCCACACTGCTGGAGTCAATGTGTGTCATCTTTCAGCAAGACGTGTCAGGTTTTGCACACATTAAGCCACAAAATGCCAATTAAATTCCTAAAAAAATAGTCTAAGTGCTATTTCACAGCTGATAGCTGGTGATAATTACTTGGGTTTAATATTTACCCTACATAAGAAATCATCCAACCTTTCTTCATATCTTGGCTACTCTCCATACTTGTTATGGAGACTTGATGAGCTCATCATCTTTAGCCCCAGAGGAGATGAAGACTGAACTGTTCTGAAACAAGGAAAGGAATATTTTTTTAAAGCAGTTAACTTTTTATTTTTGTAGCTTTTCAAAATGTTCTGTCACTTTTATTCCACATCCTTAATGCATGAGTAGCACAGGTACAGCTACTTGGTAAATAACCAATCATTCACCAAAGCACACCAATTTAAAATGCATTTATGGAAGGTTTAAGGCCATAATTTATGATAATGGCACAGAGAGCCCAAATTAATTCAAAGTACATAAGAAACAACTTGTTTCAAGTACAAAGACCAAACTCTTTTAATTTTTTTGTCTTTGGAATTCTAACCATTGTAGAAAAAAACCCCTTATATTAGTCTGCTAATCTTCCTTAACTCACTTTAATCATTTACAGTATTTTGAGTAAACACAGACGTTATTATTTTAGGGTATGAATGGTGAAAATCATCTAAGTAACTCAGGAGCTCAAAGTCACAGACTTTCAATAGATCTTGTACTCCCATTTCATCTGAGGCCAAAAGGGCCACAGGCACCAAGTTTAATCCATGTCAAAATGTATTATCCAGTCACTTATTTCTCATTTGTGAGCACAGGCCTGGATTTACCATGTCAAAGGCATCTACAACCTTGCATCATTGTGGCTAGAGCCCCCAGCAATGTTGGGGGAAACCAAACTTAGCGCAAGTGTCACATACAGTTGATCATAATGTCTGTTTTGAATTTGTTTGTTGGGTTTCTTTCAGTCTGTGGACTAAGTACAGAAACAGTCTTGAAGCTTAAGCAAGATGCAAAAGCCTCATGTGTTTCACGGAATTGCAGATGTTTCCTTTCCTTAACCTTTTTAGTTAATCTGGAAATATTTTCATCCCCCTCCAAACCCTAAAAACATCTTGATTCCTCTCTAGAAATGACACATGCTCCTGGGGCAAGGTACATGGTCCTTCCTGAAGGTCTTTGCAGAGGACCCAGATGATACCTGGCAATAGTTAACCTAATGCCAACTCCTCACAAAACCAGTCACAACTTTGTATAAAAAAGAAAAAAAAAGGAAAAGAAACAAAGCAGGAATGACAAGCATACACCTCAGTACCATAACTAATTCCTATTCAAGTCACAAGACATATCACAATGCTAAATTGCTTCAAAAATTCCAGGGCAGAAGCACTGAGGAGATAAAATACAGATTTATGTCTGTAACTGGATGTGAACAATCTAAAATTCTGGGCTATTTATTCTGGTAATATGGCAATTCCTAATCCTATCTACTATGGTTATACTGGGGGTGGCTAAACCACATACAAGATTATTCATTTACTGTATTATTTACTGCATTTGCTGTCATTTCTCTCACTGCTTTCAAGAATATGTTACGTATTTGCTGCTGCAATTATGTTTGTACTTTATCCAAGAGAAAACACCACCGTTCATCACATAACTTTGCCATGCAGCACTCAGCTAGGTCTGTTTTCACCAGTGAGCAATTATCCCTGTTTCTACACTTAGCATTATTCATAAATTGTTGCAGCAACACACAGAGGCCAGCCCTGAGACCTTCATTATGTTAGACAATTTACTAACACATCAACACAACATATATATATAGAATACAGCTTACAATAAAAGCAATTTAGTATCCAATAACAATGTATTTACTCTGCTTAAGCAATTCTTTCATATTTTCTCACTGTTAGCAAGCCCACCTGCTGATGCCTGGTGTAAGCAGAATCCTGCACTCTATTCCAGAGACAGTAAACCCAGACCTTCTTTGGAATTCTTTCATTCTAAATCTCTCTTATGGAGCCAGGTGTCCTCTGCTTGGCACAAAAACGTATTTGTTTTCTGTTTGATCCTTCAGAACATAGCCGTGAGCACTGGCTCAGTCGAGAGAGTGGCTAATGGAGAAAGCGCCACTGGAGATGAGACAGCAGTTGGCAAGGAAGAAGAAAACAAAACAGGACTTGTCAAGTTTGGATGGGTGAAGGGGGTCCTGGTGAGAAACCTTTCTGCATTTTTGAAAAAAAAAAGAAAAATAATTTTAAGATTAGGTCTGTAACATTAAGGTCTTGGAAGAAATGAGAGGTGAAGGTGGGTGTTTGGGATGCATTTTAAAAGCCTCTGATATACACAATCACCCTCCTGGTTGTTAACACTATTTTCAACGTTGCACTAATGCAGTTCTCTTTGTTTAAAACCTAGGTAAGATGTATGCTCAATATTTGGGGTGTGATGCTTTTTATTCGCCTTTCCTGGATTGTAGGTCAAGCAGGAATTGGTATGTATCTTTTTTAATATCATTTTCAACAGTGAAAGGGATAAAGAGGATAAACTATACACTATCATGATTAATATATAATCTGAGATGTGCATTTGCATGTTGAACTAAATAACGTTTTCAAATGCTTGCCAGGGCAAAAAATGTTAATCCTCAAAACTATTGGAATTTTCCAGACTTGCAGCCAAATTACTGCTTAGAGGCATAGATCTGTTAACTATGCATATGATCATCACATTTGAGTATTTCTAAGCTTTAGTGGAATTTGTATTTAGATCCTGTAACAGATGTAAACTTCATGACTCGGGCCAATTTTCTAATATGCGTGCACAGAGTTAACCTTTAAGAGTTCACACTTTGCTTATCTGTGAATCCCAAACCTTGTCATCTACATATTAAAAACAACGCTTCTTCACACTTCTCTGCAAAGATGAAAACAGAACTGGAAGGAGGTCTCATCTCATCAGGATTTTGTTATTTTTAACTACAGCACAGCAGTAGATACCAGTGTACTATGAAACACTAAGTTTTAAAAACTCTGCTACAGCTTTCACATAAATTAACTAAGTGCACTTCATTGTGAGCCGTATCTCTACTTCTTTATTGTGCAATTTAATTAATTGAAATTCCAGATCCCAGATCTGGGAGACTGGGCCCCTAGGCCTCTATCCAGGATGTTGTGGAGTGTTCAATGAAACCAGTGAGAGAGGAATGTGCTCACAACAGCAAGAACATCCAGCTGGAAGTGGAGCTCAATAAGGTGCAATGGATCAATAGTGGTTGTGTGGTACGACTCCCTCTGTAGAGCTGCTGCTCTGGGAAAGAACAGAAATATGAACTGTGATAGCAGCGTCCCTGTGTGCTACATGATCATACAGTCTAGAATAACAGGGCCCTAACCTCTGACTGGCCCCCAGGTGTCATAAAAAACCAGCAAGCCAAAAGGTGGATGGGCAAGTGTTAGGTTAACAGTTAGACTCAATGATCTTAAAGGTCCTTTCCAACCTAAATGAGTCTATGATTCTATCATTCTCACAGAATGGAAAGTAGATATGAGCTAGAGTCCAAACTCTGGCCTCGGGGCATCAGCTCTCCTGGTCTTGGATAAAAGCGAGAGCTCAAATTCAGACTGAATATAAATATTAATCACTTCCTTGTTAATGGAAGTGAAATGAAACACTGAATCAAAACATGTCCAAAACTTTGCATGGTTCAAGTCTCATTTCCAACAAAACACACTAACTTCACAGAAGTTTCACTTAAGCAAGACCGAGCTTTCAAGAGAGAAACAAATGGAATGCCTATCAAGAAAAAAAATCCAGCTGCAAACCTGCAGAGACATGAATAGGAAAGAAAAACCCCAAAAACCAAAATAAACAAAAAAAACCCCCAATAAAAGTTCCAGAAGTAAGCGGAAGAACTTTACCTACTTTTGCCATGCTCCATGCGTGGCTCCAGCACTGTGCCTGACAAAGGGGCGCTTGCTGATTTTATGATGCATACCAAATGAGAGCGTACAGCCCAGGGTGCTCATAAGGATATGCCTTGCCATGAAAATTCTGCATCTTAATATTGCCAAGACTTTGCTCTGGGGTTTCATGCAAAATTAGTTTTTAAGGGCAGTTTAGTAACTTATTGAGATCATCAAGAAGTATTACTTTGTTTTGAGGTGTGAGAATAGCCATAGGCAAGAGTAATTCATTTTAGAACAACTTACTTAGCAGCCATATGCCTGGGTTTCAATCTAAACTTTAATCAGATTTTAACATTAATTTGCACGAACATCAGTTACAGCCTTTCTGCTTTCACATTTAATTTTACCATTTTAATTCATTGATAAGCAGAGCCTCTTCTTATGGTTTATTTCTCTGCCGTTGCTTTTTAAAATTGCATGCCTGATGTAAGGGGGTTAGTTTTACTTCTGAAAATGAGACATCAAATTCCATTTGAATAATTTCTCAATGCATTTTCTGAATGTCTTATAAGCAATGAGCTTTAAGTCCCTAGCCAAGCTGCTTAAGGAGAACAGTGATGGAAGCTCATCATCACCAAGGCTCGGGGATTTGACTGGGTACTGCTGCTAACATGGAAATTAAATGAGTCAGTTAAACCACCATCTGAGCACCATTTATATCCCTATCATTAGAGGGCCGAAGAGAGAAAACCCAATTATTTCCATATCTTGATGGGCTGTCTTGGGCAAAAGCTCTTATAGGGGAAGAATATAACATTCCAACAAGGTTCTGTTTATCACCAGCTGGGCAAAAAAAAAGGGACAGTATGGTGCCGACAAGGTTCCAGATCCAAAACTAGACTGGTATTTCCACCTAACATCTGGGGACTCTCCAAAGTCTGTATTTGTACCTACATGTGGAATGGTTAGCCAAAAGCAGGGAAAAACAACTTAACTGAAAACCTGGCATCAAATCTCACAAATATATTACATTACGTTACGTTACAATGATATTTTGGCTGAATCACTTTATTTTATGCAGTTCTTAAATGTTAAAATGCTTTTTGAAATCAACATTCAAGTCTTTCTAAATAGATATTACTCATCAAATAAATTACTCATGACATAAATATCTGACCCTGTTTACCATATACATGTTAACAACATAAACCATGAAATACAATAGAAACCCTGGAAAAAAACTCCTTAGGATGCATATGCAATTATTAAATAATTTTAAGGCTACTTTAAGAATATGTCTAACTTATCCAATTTAATAATTAATAGCTGATTAAAAGTCATATTCAGCCACTTCTCAGGCACAAAATTTGCATGGTTTAACAATATCCTCTATGTAATGGTAGCTGACCAAAAGGAATGACCATTTGGATTTTTTTATACAGACCTGCATACAAAACAGATGCATGACTAGTTATAGAAAGCGTTCAGAAATCAATTGGATAAACATGATTTAATAGAGTCTCAAATCACTTCAAATATCCTATGCTATGTTATATGTTATTTATATCACACACATTACATTGCTCTGTCTTAGAGGATTGTGGTAACTTGCAGCAATAAAGAACATTCATTCAGATACTGGAAGTCTATAAGCATCCAGTATGAACTAAAGTCAAGAATCTGATCTGGAAGCAAGAAGGCAGAAATACAGCACATAAATCAATACGTTTGTAGTACTTCTAGCTAGATGTGAGTTGTAGGATCCAAGTTTCAATTTGAACAAGCCCTGGTCAATAAACATTGCTTCAAGTCATGTATAACCTTCAGTACCACACTCAAGACCAATGTACTTTAGGAAAAGAGCCATTGCATAACCTTGAGCAAGTTTAGATAAAACTAAGAAAACAGATTCCATGTTTGGCAGCAAACTGTAATAGTTTCTTTTTTTCCACTTTTCCCTCTCCTCTCATAGATACAAATGGTAATAGAATCTACAAACTTAAGAGAAAATGTCAGATTATTTCTTTACTTGGCTTGAAACAAGAAATTATTCTGGAACTAGAGAGCCAAACCCTTCTTGGTAATACCAGAAAATATAACAGAAGAAATGACCACGACTGTAGCTTGGGAGGTCCAGTTTGTACACAATGAAAAACTTTCTTTGCTATGCAAGTGCTCTAGCCCTGGAACAAATAGTCTGTGGGATCTTCATCCATAGAGGTTTTCAAGACCCAGCTAGCCAAAGCCATTGGTGATTTAATGCTGTGCTGGCAGTAGTTCTGCTGTGACTGGGAGGCAGTTACAGACCTTCAGAAATCACTTTCAACCAGTGTTTTCTGATTCTAAACTGAACTAGGCACCTCCTACTCATAGTTTCTAGTTTCTAGCACAGTTTCGCAAAGTTAACAGAAACCTGACCATTTGGCCAAAGATCCACAAGCAGACTTCAGAGGGGTCTTATTCAAACTGAAACCCAGTTCATCCATCACTAATCACCTATCACTGATCTTCAGAGGTTTGATTATATAATTTTGTTGTATCAGCTGAAAAAATTAAAAAAAAAAGATTATAAGTTCACTAAGCTTACACAGGGCACCTGTTAAAGTAAATGGCATCTAAAAAGCAATATTTTCATTTTCAAGTGTTTGTTCTGTGTTAAAGTACTTTTTGCAGGGAAAGAGGGAGATGAGGAGAGAGTGGCGAAGGGCAGCACTTGCTAGCTTGGCAAGTAAGGATCTTGAAGGTTCGCACTCAGATCTCCTCTTTCTGCCTGTGTCCTGGTATGGAACTATACAGCCAGTCTTTCTGTGATTCAGCATTTAATTAACTGGTGAAAGACAGCGGCATTCTTCCCAGAGTTCTGGTTGATGTATCGATCTCTTCACTTGAACAGCTAGAATATATATTAAGGGCAGATATAAGCACCCATGACAAGGGACACTTGTTTGCTCATTTCCCTCAGCCTTTCAAAATCATGAGAGTTTCTGGCCAGGGTACTCCTATCAGAAAGAATCACTGCTGGAAGACTGATGGGAACAATTTACTACCGTGACATGAACTCTTTGGAAATGTTCTGCAAACTGCAAGTGGTCAGCAAACCGTCTTTTCAGTTTATTGCTCTGATTCTGGCCTGAAAATTCAATTTAAAGAGAGAATGATTTGTAGAAATCATGGAACATGAGTAAAATATTTTATCTTCTTATTGCTGACAGGTCTTGGAGTAATCATAATTCTTCTCGCCACGATGGTAACCTCAATTACTGGGTTGTCAACTTCTGCAATAGCAACTAATGGGTTTGTCCGTGGAGGTAAAAATCTTAGGGTTACTAATGCTTTCAAGCCCAAAAAGGTCTTTATGTATTATTTTCGTATGAGGCAAACCAGAGGGACAATAAACCAAGTGGTACATCTAAAGGAACTGGAAGGTAACAATTCTAGCTGTATCTAATCACAATTTATGGCATTTTTGAATTATCACTTCTAATAAATCCCAGATTTCAGTTCAGTCTGTGGAGTACATTTCAGATGTTCCTGCATAATGCTGAACCAGGGATGGCATCTGGCTCTTCATGGAGTTCTTCTGTTACCTTCCAGCAGGTCTTTCTTATTCAGAGCATTACAGGTTGGAAATCCTTGGACAAACTGACAATGAGGCATCTCTCCTTCTCATTTTAAAGTCTGACACAGATCAGTGGACATCTTCTATTTAATATCTTCTTTATAAAGCTCCTTACTTTTCAGCCATTCCTTGGAAGATGAGTAAATAACTTCGCCGGAAAAGTGCACGTCAGGTATTTTATGAAATAAAAATTCAGTGCATTTCAGAGTCTCAAGGTTATAACTGGCCTGCTCTAACCTCTGTGGAAAATGGCAAGTTCTTTCTGCATCATTTAAGCAGAACAGGTAATTGAATACATTTTCTTTTTCGGATCTTTCAGGTCTTGGAATCATAGTTATTGCTCTGAGTGTAGTAGTAACAACATTAACAGGTATCTCCATGTCTGCCATTTGCACTAATGGAGTAGTGAGAGGAGGTAAGTGAATACGATCTCATGAAAAATACAGAAATCAGCAGATTTGGGTTAGGAAAAAAAAAGTAGACTTGAGATAACTATCATAAGCAAATTGATTATAAATAAATATATCTGGAGCAGTATCTTTCAATGCACCAACAGTAAATTAAAATGTATAAAATCCTAAACACTTCCTGACAATAAATATTAAGTGCCAGTGAGATGAGATGAAATAATTAACTGACAAAGTAATATGCTCCATTTATAGTGATGTGGAAAAAAAAGATTAAAGAAACACTCCAGCACTGTGCAGGAGCTTTAATGAGGTACCACAGAATATGATTTTCCATGCTAACATTGGGATAGATCCAAGTAAGTCAGAACCTGTCTGGATGTGAGGTTCTCTCTGCTTAGTGTTACTACATCATCTATCATGAAAAATTATTTGAAATTTGAGTTTTGCATGCTAATATGCACTAAAAAGATTTCTGCAACAGAAGGACTAAAAGGTCTGAAGGCAGAACCAGTACAAAGCACTAGGTTTTTTTTCTTGGTGTCCTCTGTTAATATACAGCAAATAATACGGCAGGAATCTCTGCTTATGTGAGAAAAATGAACAAAACCTGAACATATAATTGTGCTGAAATAACAATCGTGTCTGTCTGCAGGTGGAGCATACTATCTTATCTCAAGAAGTCTGGGCCCAGAGTTTGGTGGATCTATAGGACTGATCTTTGCTTTTGCGAACGCAGTAGCAGTTGCTATGTATGTAGTTGGATTTGCTGAAACAGTCGTAGAACTTCTTAAGGTAAATGTAGATGTTGCACGTATATGATAAAATTGGTTTGGGTTTTTTTGTTTTGTGGGGGTGGTGGTGTTGGGTTTGGTTTGGGGGTTTTGTTTGTTTGTTTTATGTTTGTGTCAGTGGTGATACTTTATAGCTGAGGTTTGAGAGACATGTTTAGTAGAGAAGAAGCTGGTCTGTCTAAACATGCCATAGAGTTCTTCTCCATCATTTCTACCTTATGAATATAACGCATACATTTCTCAACAAGAACCTCAAAATCAGAAAAGGAACAGACATCTAATTAAAGAGCCAAATAACCACGACTACAAAGAGCCAGCTGGAACATGAAATACATATTTGGTCTCACAAATCTCTGAAACTTTGACAGTTCACTGCTCTCTATTTCACCTTGTTACCTAATCCCATTAGTCGGGCAGAGAAAGCCCGGTTCTAATTCCATTTCTTACTGCTTTCAGGAGAGCGATACGCTGATGGTAGATGAGTCCAATGACATCAGAATAATAGGCACCATAACTGTGGTGTGTCTTCTTGGCATCTCTGTTGCTGGCATGGAATGGGAAGCAAAGGTAAACCTTGAAAAGAACACAAAGCAAGCAGTATATTAGACCACCGTACAGCATTTGTGCACAGCGTGCTACAGAGCACGTGGAACTTTCAAAGCACTCAAGTTTCAGTTTAATCTTTCTAAAAGCAATAGCAGTTTAATCATTACATTCAATGAAAGCACAATGACTCCATGCTCTTCCAAGAACATACGTTTAAAAGGGAAGAGGAAGTTTGTTCTGCAGCTTGATTACATTGATTCGTGTAATTCACGGCATCATTTAGAGCCTCGGATAAGTGCCCCTTTTGCCCTGATTTTTGATGCAGCTAGACAGAATGAACAGTAGTAAAAACAGTGTCTGTTTTTATCACAGTACTCTCTCAAGTCCTACTCAGCAGAACAGATTTAGTTGCTATCCATTCCTTAATTTCTAATTATTTTGGCTATTCCTTCACCTGTAAAAACCAGTTCAAAATGGAAATTCAAATGGAAATACTTTTGAGAGCGGAATATAGCTATTGAAATCAAGTCCAGACTAGCACCCTTATTTTTACATTCTGCTGTGATGGAGACTAGAAGTGCTTGTAAAAGAGATCAGGAAAACAATTAGATATTATAACCTTGAAGTGACAACCACTGCAACTAAACAAATTTTATAACAACATAAAAACCTCTTATACTTGATATTAATGCATTAGCTGTTCTATTTTGCCTTTTCTTGTAAAGAAACTAACATAAAAGTAAATTATAACTATATATTTCATAACCCCCTTAGTAAAAACTACCTGCTGTTGTCATCAGCTGATTCAGCTATCTTGATTCTTGCTATTTTTGAACACAATCACTAATCTGCCGTAGGGAACACGGACAGATAACTTACTGTATAGCCATCTCCACAGCCAATGCAAATTAAAATCATCAGGAAAACTCTTTTTGTTTCTATTAACAGGCTCAAGTTATTCTTCTAATTGTTCTCCTTATTGCCATTGTGAACTTCTTTATTGGGACAGTCATTCCTACCAACAATGAAAAGAAGGCGAGAGGCTTTTTTAATTACCAAGGCAAGTAACCCTGCTCTCTATTGTACAATAATGCATTTGTATTCATTTTGGTTTCATAGTGATTCCACAGAAAAAAGGTCATAAGATCAGGACCCTCCACTCAAGTTTAAGTAAGCTTGCAAACCAAGCGAATTTATTTCATCTGTAATTTTAAGTCTGTCTCTCTGCTGCTGAAGCTGACAGCAGAGTTAGCTGCAGCTTGAGTCATTTATATATCAGCAAAGCACAGACAAACCTTTACACAGAGCTAAGTGCAAGTGCTGCAGTGACACTCCTGTCACTTCAATATGGATCTGTAGCTCTGAGATGCAGACAGGCACGTCCTGCTGGGGACCAGACTAAGGAAATCAAACTCACGTTGCTTATGATATGAGACAGATTCAAACCCAGTTGTCCAAACGCGAAAGACTAGCTTATTCACCTCCTTCATTAAGTAACTTTGGAATCAAGTCCTGGTGGTATGTTTCATTTTCACCTATATTTGCAGCATCAATATTTGCAGAAAACTTCGGACCAGATTTCAGGAGTGGAGAAGGATTTTTCTCGGTGTTTGCCATTTTTTTCCCAGCTGCCACTGGCATTCTTGCAGGAGCCAATATCTCAGGAGATCTGGAAGTACGTATTTCATTAATTTCATAATACTAGCTGTAGGCTGAAAAGAAGAATGAGAAAACAAATTACAAATCAACACCGTATTCTGTTTTAGATGTCTGCCTAATATTTAAAACCATCAGTTCACGTTTTCTCATAATGTGTTAAGGCTATTTACAGAAATTACTGCATTCAGGTTTGGGTTGCTATATAATTTAAAAGCGTATTTCAATAATTTGTAATAATATATCATCAATGGTCCATTAGCAGCACATGGCACGAGAGAAATTACGTGTGTATCTCTTGGTGCTCTTCTTTTACATAACCTCCTAAAATTTTGTCCCTAAAAGCACGCCTGTAAAGCTCATGTTTGTACTCACAGGAATTGGTGGAAACCACCTCTTTCTGTTCAGGGTCATAGCAAGGGCAGAACAAACAGATCATTTAATGAAAGCAAGTATGTCCCAATCCCGTGTCACTACTGCTGCTCAAAGGAAAAGCTGCAGGTTTACAGCTGTGAAAGAAAAAAAAAAGTCTGAAAAGAAAGAGAATGGGGCTCAAAGGTGCCCAATTGTCTTTCTGTGGCCACTCTCTCAGGTCCCCACTTTCCTCTTGCAGCGTAACAGTTGCTCGAGATGATATTTCCAGCGTCTAAACATACTGGTATGTTAGAGACAGGAATTTAGTTTTGAGTGCCCTCTAGTTTTCATGACTTTGCAGTGTGTTTTTAATACAAAGAGTGTTTAAAGCTAAACATAAAGACAAAGTAATTCCAAGCTCAGCAAAGCGTTTGGTTATACACGTCTAGTAAGTGTGAAGCAATGCAGTACTTCATAATATTACAAGAAATTCAGAAATGCACCAGGGGTATCTGTAGCACAAGTCTCGCAATCTTATACTGAAAAAACCCCAACAACAAAACCCAAATGAAAACCCAAAAACCACCAAAAACAGCCCAAAACTAAAAAGAGGGGGGAAATGTCAACAGAAAGATGTGGCTCACCTCTTCATAACCTTTTTTGGCTTTACTGTGTAGATCCATTGTCTTGTATACCTATTATTCAGTTAAAGGTCTGTTATTTTTGTATTGGTACAGAAGTCACAATTTCACCAGATCCTATCAACCCTGACATGCAGCCCTGTTCTCCCACCCCCAACACTGAGTTGCATGTCTCATCTCCTTTGTTTTCAGAGGACTGCTTTAGAAGCCAAACACAGAGAGAAATGTGTAGAAACCGAGCTGCTAATAGAGTCTATGAGATTCCATTTTTAATTAAAAACCCAAAAATCATTGTACTTCTGTCCACTGAGACTGAATCAGCCTCATGCAATCTCCATCCTTTTATCAAACAAAAATAATTCCTTTGCCATACACGGAGCTCTCTATACATGGCAAGCTCCCAAAGCAGCAGCACTTCTTTCACAGGCTATTTGAAAGAGTCTGAGCAGACCAAGGGAAGCAGTTCTCCCATTGGCTCTCTGCAGTTGTTTCCGTCTGGCAATAAGCAGATTTCTATAACCAAGTCCTCCAGGCTGCAGATTCCCTACTGAGCATGTTTAGAGGCATCAGACAGGTCTAATTAAATTAACCAGCCTCTGCAGAAGCCCAAGAGTCAAGCTAAGAAGTATTTAAGAGGTGTAAAATTGACCAAACTTTCTTTGGAATTTGTGGCAAACGCCTACACACATGCTCCTGTAGCTGCTACGCACTCAAGCATTGGCCTACTCCAAAGCCTACTTGCAGAAGCAGCTTGTCTTCCTAGAGGGGTTTAAGGCAGGCCCTAGAGTGCTAACAGCATATTAAATGTGTTTAATTATTGATAAAAATTAAAAGTAAGAAGCTTTAGTGCTAAGATTTAAGGTTACGGTGCTTAAGACTGCAGCATGTGGCTGCAAAAAACAATGACCTAAGACATGCACATCAGAACCGTATAAATTAAAGTTACCGTGATCGGAGGGCAAAAGGTCTTATGCAGCTGAAGTGACTTCGCAATTATTTTTCAGCTCAATAAATCCTTAACTCATTTTAAAATTGTATTAATTATTAACACAGTTAAGTCATTCATCCGTGTTTCACATGACACTCCAAATCTGTATTTTGTTTTGTTTCCCATGCAATGAACATAGCTATAAAAATATAAAAGTCTGTGGCTTAAAATGTATCCCATGCATCTTTGATTTAAACAACCTTGCTAAACTAACTAGTATTAAAATCCCCTTTAAAATTACAACGTATAAAGCAGATCTTGGGGCTCTTTCTCACAGTGGCATGATGAAAGCTGACATTATTGTGAGGCAGTCTATAAGCATTATAACCCAGCCTTATTAAGTTATCTAAATTAAAAGTCCAAACAGTGAAAGGAAGTAGCCTGTTGTCAAGACACAATTAACAATTACTAATGGTTAATCACAAAAAGGATTGTATTCTGTACAGGGTGACCATCTGCATCCATCCTACCAATTAACCAAAACCGGTCCAGTCCTGTCATCCACAGGAGTTCGATGGTTAGCTTATTAACTGGTTTCCCAATATATAATTAAACGTTAAAATTAATCCCATTGCAATGCAAAGAGTTTGGAGCTCCCAGAAATGGAGAGCTCATGACTCCGGTGCTGCTATTAATGTGACCTCAGCTCTTGCTGAATCTCTGTCACTACATCCACGATAGGATCGCGGCACCACAGAACGACTTCACTATCTACATGCCAGGACAGGAAAAGCTCATGCAGGTCTAAGTGACAAAAATCTACCCTCTAAAGGTATTTTCATACCACAGCGTGGCAGGACTCCCTAGCATACAACTGCAATCAGAGTGCAGCACACGAACTCACAGTGTTTTTTGGGTCACTGCTTTCTTTTAAGGATCCACAAAGTGCGATACCCAAAGGAACGATGCTGGCCATTCTAATCACAACAATTGCTTACATTGGTGTTGCAATATGTGCAGGTAAGTACAGAACCTCTGCTTCGTGTCTTAATTTATACAGTTAAAGTTTTAAAATCTGATGTGCAAATGAATGATTAACTCTCCCTGCTTTGCTATCCTGAAGATTTATTATGTAGAGGTAGTTGTTTTGATTTTACTGTATGCAAAAAACACAGGGGGGGAAAAAACAGCAATCAACAGAAACAAAGGTCTCTGTCTGGCAGCTGGATTTTCATATAGAATCATAGAACCACCAGGTTGGAAAAGATCCACCGGATCATCGAGTCCAACCATTCCTATCAAACACTAAACCATGTCCCTCAGCACCTCGTACACTCGTCGCTTAAACACCTCCAGGGAAGGTGACTCAACCACCTTCCTGTGCAGCCTGTTCCAGTGCCCAATGACCCTTTCTGTGAAAAATATAACTTGTATGGTTACTTTTGCATTTGATTCACTGACGAATGCCACTAGCAAATGGTATCAATGAGCACAGTAAAGATTAAAGGAAGCTCTGATCAATCTTCTGATCTCTGTTCCTCATTCACATTGAAATTTTTCAAGGCTTCTACTTGATCTCACCATTCTTACTGAGCACTCATGAGTACCAGGTAACACACACATTTTTTACGTTATATGTCAAAGACAGAAATCAATTGCCTGTCACAAAGAAGATGCGCTACGTGACTAGGTGCTCTACAATATTGGAAGGTGAGGTAACAAAATGGACACAAGAGTAAAAAAGGAGGTCTGTACCAAAGGCATGAACTGTGTTGGAGCAATATGCAATTAAATTCTCATTACAAAGGTGTAATAAATCTCTGCTCATGAAAAAGATTTTTCTTTTTCTATTTTAATAGTATTATAAGAACAAATGTTGTAAATGATGCTCTTCCTTATGAGCAAATACCTCAACGCTGCATGGAAGTCCTGCGGGCATAGTCTCTTTTCTGGGAGACAAATCTCAAATCTTTCTGACTTTTGTGGTTCTTTTACTTTTCGCAAAAGGCAGAACACTCAGTTCAAGCTGCAGTTCAGATTATTGCATTATTTGGATCTAAATTTCCCCTGCAATTACAGTTGAATTATTTTTTCTTTACTTTCTATTATAAATCCGTGTTAATGCGTTGTTCTGTTCTCAAAAGCAATAGCTGTATTCCGATTTCAGAGCTGTCTGCTTTTCAGTGCAATACCTTTTATTTTCTTTCTGTTTGCATATTGGTTTGCTAAATAGATAATGGCTGCTCTGAGACTCTCAATAACAATGGGTTTTATATATTTGAAGATAATATACAAACTTAGATCTTGTGGTCACTAAAGATGTTTAGATCAGCACTCTTAAGTTAACTCCATATGTTTATTTCTATTTCTGAGGGCAAAAAGAAAAAGACAGTATAAATATTAATAGAAACCAAAAAACGCTTCTCCTGTTTGAAGCTTTTCTCGCTACATTGGTATCAGGAGGGCTATGATAATTTGAACAGCTGAGAATCTGGGTCTCTAAAGCAATTGTGTATCCTTGTTAAACAGGAAAAAAAAAAAAGTGTATACTAGACCCGAGACCCTCACTGACCCCTTGGAATACCAGCACTTGTAAAAGTGGTCACAGGCATACAATATACTTCTAAGTTAGTTGATTTATTGTCAATCTCCATCTGGTTATCTACTCTCAGAAAAATGCTCATCCTTATTAGTCAATTGGCTGATTGTTTTAAAAGTAACAGAAGTAAATCTTTGCTTAAAGACAACATGAGAAATTAAGCCACCCTGCAGGGAAGTAATGTCTGCCCAATGAAACATGGCTCCTTGGGATAAAACTAAGGCAGTGGTTGTGCAAAATGTGTGTAGACTAAGAGTCGAAGCCTGGCAAGAACATTTTTCCAGCGTTACAATGAAAGAAAATAATAATATATCATTATTTCCACAGCCTCCTGTGTTGTACGAGATGCCACTGGGAACATCAATGATACAGTTGTACCTGGAATGAGCTGCAATGGATCATCTGCCTGTGGCCTAGGCTATGATTTTTCCAGATGTGCAAGTCAGCCATGTGATTATGGGCTGATGAATAATTTCCAGGTTTTAACGAGATACTATGTATAATCCTAAGAAATGTATAAATACATAAGTACAAACATGCAAAATCATTATTTGCTGACAACAAACTGCAACAGGACTTTGACCTTTACCTAAAAAAAAAGTAAAAAGCTGTAGGAGTAATGAAAGGGGAAAGTCTCCTGCATTCCACATACCTTTATCCTGCCCGTCACAAGGGTTCTCAGTGCTCTGGTACGATCTTTGACTCCTCTTTCACCAAGCACCATGAAGCAGTATGTGCTGTAACATCTTCAGGCTCAAAATCTAGACTTAACAGAGACCTCAGGAACTCCTGCCAGATGAGCAACTCATCTCATTGCTCTTGACACACAGACGCGGTTTTACCCCAGGTGTGCTCTGGTCACTGTTAAAGGTTTGTGTCGCAGCACACAAAAAATGGAGTTCTGACTTTTTTAAAAGAAACTCTCAAAAATAGTTGAGTGAAAAAATCAAGTGATAAGCAATGGGGACTTTCTCCTATGCCAGAGACTGTCTGCCATTTTTATTCTTCAAAATAAAGCTTAGGCAAAGCATCAAAGTAAAGCTGTTCTTCTGCAGCTCCCAGATGTCTGTTCAGCCCCCATGCTCCACGCTCTGTGAGAAGAGCTCACCACCCACCTGCGCTGCTTTTCAACTCGTCATTCCCAGCTTTTAAAGTCACTTGCTTTCTTCCCAGCTGGCTCTGCTAAATGACAGGGCTGGGTAACCACCTTAAAAGAGATATGCTGTCCCTGTCACAGACTACTTTTCCTTCCTTTCTTGATCGTTTGCCATCCTCACTCCTATCTCAGTTCAGCTGCCCAGACCCAGGGTAACCCTTAAAATCAGTGACCTCTACAACAATAAACAGAGCTTCACTCCCTGCATTTATCTCTGCCAGGCTGAAGTCTGAAAAAATCCCATGTCTTTATCTGTCAAATCTCCAGAACGAACTGGTTTCTTTCTGGAGTACTTCCTACACACTGAAAAGCAACCGCATTGGTCTAATTCATCTTTCAGCTTCCTTGTCTGATGCTTCTCAACAGCCCTTTTGTTTCTGTGGTTGGAGAGGCCAGTGCAGCACCCTCAGGGAGGGCTGACAGTAACCATCAGTACTGTTTGCAGCTCCACTCTTACACCAGCACAATCAGGCATTTTCTCTTTTTAGCCATATTAAGCAATTAAGGAAGAAAAAACCCAACCCAAACCAAAGAAGATGCCTCCAACTACATTCCATACTTTGGAGCTTTTTCTCACCTTTCCCATTTCCCCTTCTTGCTGCAAGCTGACTTAGGCATCAAGTAGAGGCTGTTACTTACAGCAACAAGTTGGTAAAGCAGGTGAGAAAATCACCCAGAGTGCTCACCTGCCACCGCAGACAGCTGCATACTTGTAGAACAGTTTGGCTATACCTCCATTTCTTTTTACTAAAACAGGAGTAATAGTATTTCCTTCCTTCACAGCTGGTTTGTAGTATATTGAATTTAGAACCCTGAAAAGCAGAGACACATGTAAACAGAGCACTTAAATGGGTTTCTGATCAAACAGTGTATCCAAGTGCAAGCATGACTATTCTTTTTTTCCTAAAGGTGATGAGCATGGTGTCGGGCTTCGGTCCTCTCATCACAGCTGGCATCTTTTCTGCTACTCTGTCATCAGCTCTAGCATCTCTCGTCAGCGCACCCAAAGTTTTCCAGGTAAAATTAAACTATCCATTTCCTTATACCCTTTTTTTACTCCGAAGACATACAATTGAGTTGCTGGATGTGATATACATTTAAACAACACTGAAACATGTGGGAAGAAGAGGCAGCTAAAAGAGTACGCAAAGTGTTTTTCAACAGAAATAGGGGTGAGCACTTTATAATCACAAGGTTCCTTTGGTCAGAGCTCGGCTTTGCTGCAGGAGCTACACACGTGCATGTTATAGATAGCTTTGAGGCTCCCTTCAGGGCCACTTCTATCTCCTTACAGAAAACCAACCTGTAAATACAGGGTTGCTAGGAATATGCAAGAGCCCTCAGGACCGTAAGATTTAGAGGCTGGCGGGTGTGCCCCTAGAAGCTGTCTGGGCAGCAGCAATGAAGACAGAATAGGAACAGAGGGCATAGAACAGAAAGAAAACCTGTACAACTTACACCAAGCCACTGATTTGTGCTGCAGTTTCCTCCAATTTAGACTATTTGACTGATTTTTTTTTACAAGCACTGAATAAGTATTAAATGCCTGTGATTCTGTTTTCTGGCTCTATAATAATACAGTAAGATATTGGCTTATCACCTTATTTGAATGTTTATGTGCCATAGCGGCAGATGTACTTGAAGCATGAAGATAGATTTAAATTTTGCTTAGAAAAAGCCTAGCAAGTTGTCACTTAGAGACAGTGAACTTCTGATGCAAGAAAGAGGCGCTTAACAGAATTCAATTCTGATTTCTCTACCAGGCTCTTTGCAAGGACAACGTATACAAGGGGCTCCACTTTTTTGCCAAAGGATACGGAAAAAACAATGAGCCCATCAGGGGATACGTTCTCACTTTTGTGATTGCAATGGCATTCATTTTGATTGGTTGGTATATTGTTACACAACTGCTAAAATCACATCTTCTGAAATTACATAAACTGGTATTTTAATGCAATTATTAGCTATGGTTAGAAAAACTTCCAGCCAAGTAAGCTCTGACAAAAGCCCAAGCATACTCAAAGCCCTGGTAGCAAGTCTGTTATTCTTAAAGAAGGCAAAGAGAAACACACAAGGACTCTAGCAGCATCTCTGTGCCACTGCAGCTCAGTTTTTGAAGACATGGGGTAGGTGCAACTCCTGTTCACTCTGCTGGAAGAGGGCAGCTCTTAGAACTGTATCAAATTAGGCAAAGTCACTTTGAAAATCGTTTTCCAGTTTATATTGCACATAGCTCTGAGGTAATTTTGAGATAATTAGAAAGTTTACTCTGCCAAGCCTTCCCCACATCGAGCTCCAGAGCAAACACCAGTTTGCCAGCACTGGCTGCAAAAAAATGCCAGCTCTCACATTTAGGAATAGGGGGATTTCTACATTGTTTTATCCAAGAGTTTAAATCCCAGCTAAGTAAATGGGAACTTTAGCAGAGTGAATTCAGATTATCATTTTAAAAGCAAAAAAATGCATTTTAGCTGTAAGTCATTTGTGAAAAGCATCTGTCCTCTCAATTATGTATTTAAAATACTGAAATTTACACCAGATCTACATCATTAGGAGACAGTCTGCAGAATCAGAGATCAAGTAAAATCTTGCATAGCACATAAAATTATTAACACCAGCATCAGCAGACACTACTTAATATGAATGAAGGTATATCAAGGTGGCCTTAAATTAGTACCACAGGAAAATCCCCAGGCTCTCCCTGGATGACAAATGCAGGCAGTGCCCAGATTTAATGCATTGTGAGGAAAAGGCTATCCAACAATCTAGGAAATTGGTGCCTCTGACTTGTGTGTGTGTGTGTCTTGCAGCTGAACTGAATACCATCGCTCCCATCATCTCCAATTTCTTCCTGGCTTCATATGCTTTGATTAATTTCTCCTGCTTTCATGCCTCATACGCAAAATCTCCAGGTGAGTCTGCGTTCACCAGTGATTTAAACATGGGCTTCATAGCCTGCTCTCTGCAAGTTTTTGACTGTACGTGAGAGAAACCCGCAGTACTTGTAAAATATCTAATCTATGTGACCTGAGGTTTTATTGCTTCCATTGAATATGATGACATTTTATTTATCTCCAAAAGATAAAAATAATGGCTCTAGTCCTTACATTCCCTACAGTTGTACAGGATGAAAAAGACTTTGGTCGATCCCACTGGAGCAGTAAAACTCCTCCTCGGGTTGTTTTTCTCCCCTCACTATCACACAGCATGGGTGAATAAAAACCTATGCAAACTCTAGGCACATAAAGTAAGGAAGGTGTAGTGGGGAACCCATTATGCCCTTCTCCTCCACAGCTACCATGAAAATAAAAGGAAAGTTCATAAGAACAGTAATTGTGTTAGAAGTGATAAAGCCTGGAAGGGAACATGTAGACCAAGAACAGCTCCACCAAACTGCATCAACACAGCTCTGCAGTGGCGGGTAGCCGAACTGTACGGCAAAATGCAATGAAGTCCAGCTCGAGAATTACTCGAGAGCCCCATCTATGTTTGTGCAGCAAAGGAACATACTGTCTTTCAGGCTTGTGTTTTGCCACAGCAGAAAAATTCTCATCATCGTCAAGAATAAAGGGGTGACACCCGAAGGACCAAAGTCAATCAGCTGAGCAGCGCTGCTTTTGGTACACTGAAAAGATAATTTCCTGCTCCTGTGAATCAATTACACAATTCAAGAAGCAAGGAATACATTTTTGATTTCCATTGTGAAGAAACTGCAGTAGTGACATAAATGCCTACACCAACCTCCTTCCTGTAGATCTGCACGGTGCGATTTGTTCAGAGGGCAGAAAAGAGGAGCGCTCTGCTAATTACCTGCACAGCTGAACAAATGCAGATCTACACTACAAGGCCTTGGAGCTGAGTAAAAATTACCTCTACAGACTTTGCATGCATGCATCCGATGTTACTCTGCCACTACTTAACATTTCAGACCAAACTGCAGCCATTTTTCTTTTCTCATTTCCTCCAATTCATTTCTGCCGATTCACAGTGATAGACTACAATAATTGCAAGGCTGCAGGACAGCTAATTTCTTCACAGCAGGACCTTACCATTCCCTCATTACAAAGACGATCCAAGATAGGGTTGCTCAGCGTCTCCTTGTATCTTCCGTGCTTTTTCCCTCTCCAAAGTAGCTGCTCCGAAGAACACCTGGCAGAGACCTGCAGACCATGGAGGCTCACTGCTTGCTTCATCATTTTTAATTGCTAGCAGGGGATGGATTCAGTATCGCAGCTGAAAAGCAGCAGGAATAATATCTTTTTAAAGTCAATTGCAAATGATTTTATTTTTCTGTAGTGAGGCCAGGCAATTTTCAAGTTAGACAGGTGCACTTAGAGTATGGGGATAAATCTGCTCAGTAAGTGTTTAGTTTCCATTAATAAGTTCTACATATATGCATCAAAAGGCCACAGTAGCCAATTACCTAGAATTAAAGGCAAATCTAATTTCAGTTCTGAACCAGTGAGCTTTAATTTGGCAAAAATACATATGAACGGAATGGTTACTCAAAGCCAGGCTGGACAAAGCAGTAGGAAAGGGTTTGCAGTAAAAGACTCGTAAAAGCCAGTATTCTATAGGCATGGAAATCTACACCAGCCAACATCTGAAAGCATCGTTGATGTTCATGATGTCTGAGGAACTGCACATATCATTCCCACTCCTTACAGAGCCTAAACAAATTGCCCATGGGTTTGGATGCACAAAGTCAGTGGATCACCATTCAATCAATGTATTTTATGTTCTTTCAATTTCCTCAATTCTCTTTTAAACAGGTTGGAGACCTGCATTCAGATATTATAATATGTGGGTGTCACTTTTTGGAGCCTTTTTGTGCTGTGGTGTCATGTTTGTCATCAACTGGTGGGCAGCACTCATCACTTATGCCATTGAGCTCTTTCTATATATTTATGTAACGTACAAGAAGCCAGGTAAGGCCACAAAACTCTTATTTTGTGTATATGCTATGTAGCCAGGCTGCATTTTACAGGAATTAATTCTACTTATAGAATTAGACATTACTTATTCTCTGACACCTTTCTTTAGGGGGAAGACTGGAACAACCCATTAAATCTCACTCTATATAATATAGATTAAGATGATAGTCTGGTGAATTTTTACACGTTTAACAAACACTTCAAGTACAGTTCAGGGATTTCTGTAAACATGCCAGCACACAGTTTTATTCTTACCATGTCTTTACTACATTTGGGCTTTTGCTAGAGTATCACTCTTTTTTTTTTTTCCATCCACACAACAGCTTACCTGAATTTTGCTGTGCTCTTAGATGACTCATCTGGGGTCTTCATTTAAAATTTAAACCCGCTGCCCGTTATACAATTAAAATGCAAGCTGAATTACTCATGATCTGATCACCCTCCAGCACCTCCCTGCAATTCCTCAGTAAACTGAGAAAGATGGGCACACTTTACTGCTGGAAAAAAACCTGCTTAGTAGCTCAGCAAATCACAGGAGCTGTCCTCAGAAATCTCTCTGCTAATACAATGCAGTACCAGTATGGAGCTACAACAGTCTGGTTACCTATGTCCAGGACAAAACTAACCCAGGTCCAGATTTCCACGCTAACCACCTGAACTACTTCTGCTGTAGAAAAGAAAAATGCAAATAAAAGAGGCAAGTTCCCCAGCAGGAGACGTGTTTTCATTGCAGCTCACTTGGCATAGCAACACCTGGTCTGAGCCTATGTTGTTCTTTTTTGTGTATGTTGCTGCACTGTTGTGTGTCCTCCCTACCTGTGCTCTCACACCCACTGGGGTGGTCCACGGTTCTCTTTCCATAAATACCATCAGCTGTAGGAGAACACATCTGTCATAAGACAGTTGTCAAAAGCATATGAGGATTTCTGCCCTAGTCTATTACCAACGTCCTTGCTGCAAAGCACCAGCTTAAAGTTTGTTTAAATTTACTGAAGACACTGTACAAAAGCTATTTATCTCCTGCTCTCTAAAAGAGGAACTAGTTCAGCATGTATTTACCAGCAGCTGAAGGGTTCAGAAATGATTGATATTCTTTAGAAAAGAAGACCTTCACATAAAAACTCCACTTAATTGCACTAAGTATTAGCCTTGTGTCCTGGCATAACGGGACTTGATCTGCATTCATGTAGATCTCAAAGTGCTGAAAGCTGTTTCTTATCTGTTTCCATCCACCAAACAGCTGCATAATAACGTGAAATGATGCATATGCCAAAATTGGTTTTGGAGGACAATTTTTGACCTATATAGTAGAACAGAGCTAATTGCAGCTAGCAATGTTCCTTCCTAATGATTTAATTTGAACTTCCTGAAATTCCACACCAAATCCATGAGTCAGAGCTTTCCATTTTGTACATGAGAGGATACAAAGTTAATGGAACAGAGAAGGAAACAGTTTTTAAGCATAGGAAGTACATCTCCTACAACGTTTGTATAAAGAATGAGATTATTTGCATGTTTGTTTTTGCATCACGTTAGCAAGACCTGTTCTATGATGAAGCACAAAGTATGATAGCTCTTGTATCTACGAAGCACAAGAGATTATAACCTGCTTTGGCTCACAGATAACATGATTGCTGACCTTTGCAATACAACACGGCAAAAAGCTCATGGTTTAATATGCATTATTTGTCTTTATTATATGCAGAAGTAAATTGGGGCTCTTCTACACAGGCTCTTTACTATATTAATGCCTTAGACAGTGCTCTGGCATTAACTACAGTGGAAGACCACGTGAAAAACTTCAGGTAAGATTTCCAGTGAACAGTAGGATGGCTTATTCTAAATAAATACACCACCCAGTTAAAGACAACCTCTTTTTTTTCCTCCTAACAGACCCCAGTGCATAGCATTAACAGGAGCTCCCATGATCAGGCCTGCTCTGCTAGACATCACACATACTTTCACAAAGAACAACGGGCTGTGCATCTGTTGTGAAGTGTACACGGTAAGGTCAACTCATAGAAATCTGAAAATTCAGCACCAGTAGGTGCTGCAGATCTCCAGTACATGTTGCACTCTCACTCAGCACACAATGTTCCTATCGGCGCTGACGGGAGTCTGTGCAGACCACGAAAGGGGTTTGCACTGAGAATGAATTTTGTCATAAGTCTTGACAAGAAAGCAATCGGCTGATAGAGAGCCTGCTGGCAAATGCCTCATTGAGATGCATTTCAGAGTTCACAGTGGACAGACAAAAAAAATAGCTTGAAAAAAATAAAGCATTACAGGAGATTTATTTTTTTTAACAGATACAGCAAGGCTTAAAAAAACCCCCCAAAAAAACCCCAAATATCAAAACAAAAAACCAAAACACACACAAACAACAACAACAACAAAAGCCAAAAACCAAGTTGAAGGATTATATTTCAAGAGTCAAATTACCTAGGTGCTTTCTTCATCTTTGTCACAGATTTGCAGGGTTGGGGTTTGGCAAGTAATTCAGCTCTCTTTGCAGTGGTTTCTCCAACACTGTAACAATGTTAATTTTAAGGATAAACAAGCTCTTCTGAGATCTAAATTGAGCAGTAAAGTAAATTTCTAGTTATAAATACACAGGACATTACGTATCTTAAAGGATGAAGATGTAGTCTCTCATTAGGACAGAACAAAAATAGATGGCATTGTAGTGTAGAGGAGAAAATGTATTTTAAATATTACAATGACCTTTTAATTTTGAAAGGGGGGGGGAAACCACCTCATGGCACCAAATTGGGCTGCAGAATCTAACTAATAGAGTCAGCCCAGGAAAGATAATGTATTCCCCTACAGGAGCATAGGAATAATTCATTTGATGCTGCCACGTTGCAGAAAGGGAGTCAAGAAGATCTATGTGTGATTCTTCCCAAACCAAATGAATCTATAAAGAGTGAATGGTCCTAATCCTTCTCTACTGTAACTATTGTTAGCTTTCCCACCACATTCAGTAAGCGTAGAACCATCCCCAACAAGATTCTGAGACTATGCAGCTTCCTAAACTTGAGATTCAGCAAGTTTTCTGAATTCCTAAGTGTTTCTCTAATATTAGTACTTTCTATGGAGAACTGAGATTTCATTCTTGTCTATACTGTCTGTTTTCCTAGTGTAAGCATATTAATTTTTTTTCTTTAATTATTTCTTCAGCAACTTAAGCTCAATTTAATTTGATTGGCAACAGAACTGTGACACAGTGAACCTTTGTGACTTCCAAAATTGTGGTAGAAATTAGATGATAAAATTCCTAAGGCCTGTGTTGAAAAGCATTCTACAATATACATCATAACAAATACAGTAAGACTATTTAGCCACAGATGTATATTTTGCCTCAAAAGCTGACAATGCTGCTAGCTATGCATAAAGTTTTGAGACACCACGCCAGACAGAATATATTCCATTCCTTTTTCCCGAAGGGCAGCAGGAAAATTCCCAGGGACGTGGTGACAGATAGTTCAGAGATGGGCAAAATAGAGATGGCAACAGAACATAAAGATGACTTAAAGTTATTTGTCTCTGAGGTTGTGGCTGCATGTTGGCTCAAACAGCCAGAGTTTCTAGTAAAAAGAGCTATTCTGGTTTTACTCCCTGCCTGCACTTAAATATTTTACGAGGTTAGTCTTCATTAAGTCTGCAAATTCACTGGACTCCTTGTACAATTGCACAAACAGCAACACTGCTGCTAGGCAGGAGCAAGGAAGGACACAGAAGGGTGGTAGAAGGGTTGGACTGTTCCCTTGGCCACCAGAAACACATTGTGCAAGCCAGTTGTGAAACTATCCTCAGGTGCTCTCCTTAGAGAGACGGGAAAGAAGGGTAAGGCATTTTTTTCTTCTCTCCTTGCCTACAAGGGAACTTCAATCTTATTGTTCTACTTATTATTCCCAGCAATTCATGCTACTTGTCCAACAGCCAGATTCAAACTCTTCTCAAAATTACACCAATTAAACCCAAACAAACTGCCATATAATTAAGATGCAGCACAATTTCGTTAAAGGAAGATCACATGGACTCTTCCATCCTTCCCCTTGTATTTTCCAAAGAGCCATCAGGAGTTCAGAAACATACAAAAGGGACAACACCTGAGTGAGCATCAATCCACACTACTTTTGATCAGCTTCCTAAAGATAACATGAAAGGGAAGAAACAAAGCCTAGCAAACCTTAAACTTCCGGGCACTGATTTCTGATATCCAGATACATGTTTCCCAAACTTATCTCAATCTTTCTAAAGGCCACGCTTGCAAACCTCATGCTCCCCATGGGCTTAACCTCCTGGAGACCCAGTGCCAGCCCATTCTCTGCCGCCAAGTCAGTGTATCATGTCTTATAACTTGGATATACACATGGAGTTTGTCTCATTAAATTACCAGGCAGCCACCAGAAGAACCTGGTGGCAAAGGCATTTTTTTATCTTTAATTGTATGGCAACAACCTTTCCTCTTAGAATTAGTAGATAGGAGCTTAACCATGTATATTTAGATCTGCTGAGACTTGTTTACATAGTCAAGTCAGGGAGGAACTTTATTCATGCTGAGATGCTTCATCATACCTTAGATATTTTTCTAAGATGTTACAATCCAAACTAGTCCTCCTTTCTGTCAGAATCACTATATTTAAGTAGCATTAACAGCTTCAGCCCTCTCGAACAGAATGTGAATTACGTTAGCTGCACAGTTCTTTTCAAAGGGCTGAATCTCTGTGGATCCTTTTTGGAGATGTATTTTTCTGACTCTTTCGGTTCTCTCCCATAGCAGACTAGGTAACTCCTTCAAAATCACCGTGTGGTGTATAATACAAAGCCCTCTTAATAATATTTTATTGTATCATGCAGGGACCACGCAAGCTGTGTGTTAAGGAGATGAACAGTGGAATGGCAAAAAAGCAGGCCTGGCTCACAAAGAACAAAAGAAAAGCCTTTTATGCAGCAGTGGCAGCTGACAGCTTCAGAGATGGAGTCAAAAGTCTACTTCAAGTAAGCGTTTTGTTTACAGAACACGTAGAAGAGTCTTACATCAAAGCATCCCTTTATGTAAAGCATTGCTGTTTACTTGTTAAGAAGTCCCATGTATATATGGATAGTGTTATAAACACAAAGGGCCTTCTACAGGTACACGTATTTATATTACAGGTTGTTTCATAAAGAGATCTAGTTCTGGGCTATTGAATTGCAAGACAAGGCAGCCTGATTCTCTCTTAAATGAACAAGACATCATTACACAAAAAGGCATCTACAGGGCAATGTATGAATGTCTATGCAGTAAACACTTGATACACTTAAAATCAATTCTACTGTTTGGTATTAAACTGTATAGCAAATATCTGAGACTATTTTTGCATTCATTGAAAACTGCATAATATACATTTTCTCAAAACCAGAAAGAATGCCATCTGAATAAGAGAGACTGCAATATTTTTCTATTACTCTAAGAAAATAGCAGATCATTTCCAACAGTCCATTTAAAATGGCCTTAATGAAGGCACAGAGGCACTGCTTTCATATTTCTCATCTTCCTCTCTCTCATACATATATGAATATTTAAACATAGAGGTTCTGAGACAAAAATGTAGAGAAAATTCCCATTCTTTGCACAAAATACACTGCTGAAATGACATCAGTTCAAACTGAGGAGAGAATTGACTAAAATACTCTGGGTAACAGTCACCCACTGGTAGCCTATGAGGGCTCTTTGTACATTTGCTGAATAGATGGTACAATTGAGCAAGATAAAATATTATTAATAAAGATCCCTTTGTTCTATCAAAGAATCACAAAGACATTTCATCTTGGGTTTATACATTGTCTCAGTAGGAGATCCTTCTGCTGTTTTTGAGAACAGTTACAGTCTGATGATCTCTTCCTTTCTATTAACTACTTAAACACTGTTGCCAAATTCAACTACTGGACCACAAATAATTCTCTTCTAGCCAACAGAAGGATAACCGTATCATCCTTGTAACCTAGGAGCATATGCATTCCTTTGCCAAACAATTACTCATTTCAATGTAAATAGTGCAGATCCATCAGNAAAAAAAAACAAACCAAACATTCCACCAAGGTGCCAACTATTTTTATCTATTTTCTTTTTGGTAGTAGGAAAAATTATCAAATGTACCAACTTGACAAGCTGGTGTATTTGTGGGTCCTTTCCCAGAGGTTCCCAATACATTGAGTGTTTAGACTTCTATAAAAGTTAGGTTAGCTGAATCTAGATCTGACAACCTTTATTTATTCAGGTTTTAGTATCCAGGCCTACTTTTGGAGGCAATCCAATATTTTGGCAAACCATTTGTTCTTCCTGTAATTTTTTTCTCTAAAGCGTGCTCATTCAATTTGGGATTACCTTTTGGAAAAATTACAGCCAACACAACAGTGACATTTTCTAAGTTTAAGGCAAAAAATTATTCTTGAGAGAGCATGCCTGTTCTGCATATCTGAGGTGCTTTGAGAGTCTTCAGACCCAGCTCATCTATCGAGTATTCCAAATCTGATAAAAGCTTTACGCTATTATGTTAGAATGAGCATACAAACAGTGCTTGAACTCTCTCTTGATTCCAAGTTATTGAACCATTTTAACGAGAGCATGTCAGAAGAAATGCAAATGAATGCTAATTTAGCAAAACTACATTTCTGTCATCTAAAATCATTTATAGTTGGAATGATTTAGAGCTAATCTTTCTGCTTTATGCATGGGTATGAGCATGAAGGACGTTCATTGAATGCAATCTAGTTTTAAGTGTCTCCAGAACATTACTTCAGTTATCTTTTGCCATTATTTTTCATTTACAGTAAAAGCATGTGTGTGTACCTTCTCATGCAGTGTTTTAATATTGCTAGGCCTCAGGCTTGGGTAGAATGAAACCAAATACCTTGGTGATTGGATTTAAGAAGGACTGGAGAAACGCCACTGCCACGCAGGTTGAAAACTATGTGGGCGTTATACAGTAAGTCAGAGTTCAGCATCTCCTTTTCCACTCCTCTTATTCCATACAGAATTTGATGTGTAGAAACAATGTAAGAAAACACCCACAAATCTGTGCTCCCACATGCAAGCTCTGTAACAGAAGTTTCTACCCATTAAAAAAAGGCACCTTGGCTCATACATCCCTAGTAAGATCTGCTTAGCAAACACTGAGCTAATGTGAATTGACAATGGTACATAAAGAAGCTTCCCTGCTGCCAGCAGTGCTTTTGCAGAACTCCATTTTCCCAGTTTTAGAGGGCAGGAGCTCAGATAAAAACAACCCTAATGTATATACTCAGGGAATAAGAGAACATTGTGGAATTCTTCTTTCAAGCCTAGGAGACAGAGCAAGAGCCTTGCTTCAAATCTCGTGTGTGCCCAAGGCTCAGCAGCTCTGTGGGCTGGGATTTAGCCAAGAGACAGTCTTTTAGAAACAGGCTTCTCACAGATTCTTGTTCAAAATTCACCTGTTAAGCTGAAGTGTGTTAAAGGACAACAAAATCCACACCTAGCTTTATTATTTCCTCAGAGAAAGGGGAAAAAAATTACCCAACAGCAACCCAGTTCCTAAAACATGTTGTTGGAAAGACCCATTTCAGGAATAGACTATCTGTTCCCACGCTCAGTGATAATCTTGGGCAAACCCTTCTGTGATTTTACCTACCTAGTGCAGCCTAGTACGTGGCAGTAACACCTTCCTATGAGCACTAATGCTTTTCCTGATCTGCTCAAATTAGCTTTCCTCCTTGACATGCATGATGTGAAAGCATATTTATCCTTCTTTTTCTTGCTTTTCAGTGACGCTTTTGATTTTGAGCTCGGCATGATTATTGTTAGAATTAGCCAAGGATTTGATATATCTCAGGTTCTCCAGGTTCAAGGTATGTGATGACTCAATAGCTGAATGCTGCTTACATGCTCAGCACAAGAAGGAATCCAATCGATACTCTTAGACTCACCATCTGGTTTCTAGATTAGTTCCTACACCCGTAACTTCATCAGCAACCAGTAATTCTGTGGCGTGTTTTCTTCCTGTCCTTGGCTCATCTTCCTCCTCCTTCCTACCTGAGATCTCTGGGACTGGTGGGAATCAAAGCTGCCCTTTGGTACCACCTCTGTGGGATGCTGGGGCCCAGAGAGTTCCTATCCATGCAAAAATGTAGAACCTGCAGTTTTCAAATTTTTGTTTGTTCTTCCTTAGTTTAGTCATGCAGGAGGTGGTTGACTCCCTGGACACAGACAATGCTGAGGGGCTGCAAGGCAGAACACACAGAAAAGAGCATGAGTACCTCAGCTAATTAGAAATAAAATTAGCACCCTATTAAAGAAGACAGATTCTAGGATTCTAGGTGGTTGACTCACCTCCCCTGGAGGTGTTTAAGGTGCAGGTAGATGAGGTACTGAGGGGCATGGTTTAGAGATTGGTGGGAATGGTTGGCCTCGATGATCCAGTAGGTCTCTTCCAACCTGGTGATTCTATGATCTCAGGAGGAAAGAGAAAACCCTCCAGCATAGCGCAACTGTTCAGGGAGACATGCTATCTAGGTGG
This sequence comes from Piaya cayana, assembly GCA_013389865.1. Taxonomy (NCBI): domain Eukaryota; kingdom Metazoa; phylum Chordata; class Aves; order Cuculiformes; family Coccyzidae; genus Piaya; species Piaya cayana. The sequence continues at coordinate 27,136 of WAAB01023707.1, read as the reverse complement.
AAAACATAGAGGGAGGCAGAGCATGCAGGCAGTTGCACCTAAATGAAGGGCTTCTGAGGGCCACATGCAATGTTAGCCTTCAGTTTTCCTTTTCCTCTTTAGTACACAGACATCTCACCAGTTTTCTTAGGTACCCTGGGGAGGGAATGACTTCACATACAAACCCCATCAGAACAATTTTCCAGGTTTTCAATTCGATAATTTTCTCACTCCTTGTTAGTTTGTCCACTTGAGCAGCCAGATACAGCCTAAGCCTGGACGTTACTCCTGGCGTCGCTTTCCCTCCACGCCAGACAAATGTTTTGTGTTATAAATTAATTAGACGTCACTCAACATACAAACCAGGAACACAGGCAGGGATGAAGATACTCGAACATAGGCAGGGATGAAGAGACTGGCGACTCTTTGCTGCCGCCTGCTGTAAATCTGCCTCCACCTCTAATTTCCCAGAGACACAGACCATGCTGAGGGACTGCAGGGCAGAACACACAGAAGGGCATGAGTACCTTAGCTAATTAGAAACAAAATTAGCACCATATTAAAGAGGACGGATTCTAGGATGAGGCAACCCTCAAAAGCAAATCACTTCTCAGAATTAAAAGGCACCAGAGACTCCTTTAAGAAACAAAGGTAGATGATTATTCACCCTGCAGACGCTGTCACCTTGATGTGCATGAGATCTACAGCACAAAACTAAAAAATCCAAACTAATCAGGCTTTTTTTCATCCCTCCTGTTGATACCTCCAAGAGATCTGTCTGTCTCTTTGCTTGCTGTAAGTCGGAAACCAACTACTTCAAAATCACAGTTGTTAAAACATCAGTGAAATGACAGCAAATACCAAACAACTTTGCAATCTTACGAACTAAAAAATGTTCTCCAAGATTTAAAACACAAGGAATCAGAAAGAATTAGGAATATGGGGGAGGGCAGAGAAAAACCCTCAAACCTGCAAAAATATTTTGAAGCAGATATAAAATCTCTGTAGTGGGGAGGGGAAAAAAAAGACCATTGTAGTCTATTGTATTCTATGCTACAGCTTTCTCTTTAATGGAAAAGCTGAAATTTTAGTTTTGAATAACCATTAAGTTAGCGGCTATTACCACATCTAATAACCGGAAGCATAAGGCTGCCATGGATTCTAAAGTGAAAGAAATTATATTTTTTTCTGCTGGCAATTGAGAGTGCAAAGAGAGCTAATAATGTCTAGCTAGTAAGGGTTTGGGGCTTTTTTAACCACAGTCTTAAATGAATTTACCTCACATTTAGCCCAGGTATTATTCAAATAGAAGTTTTCTTTATGAAAAACGCTTTCTGCAGGCAAATGCCTGTATCATATTAATTAGTGTCTCACCATAATATATTCTGCAATAACATGTGGTACCTTTTTCTCAGCAGAAGTCTAATATTGCTGAGATGAAATTGTTCTTTTATATTACTGAATTTACAGAACCGGACAGCTAAATCTTAAATCTTTGTGGCAAATGCTGAAAAAAAACCATGCTAACAATATTTCAGCATAGAAACTGATGGCATATTCAGGTCTGTTATATATTTCTCAGAATCTCAAAGTCCAAAGCCATGTGACCTTGTTCTTAGAATAGAGACCCAAGGGCAAGAACTCCATACATCAGCTTTTCACTTTAGGAAAACAGCTCTACTAATGTGTTTTCAAATTCTCGAGTAAAGAAACCAAACAGACCCACCCGCAAACATAACTCAAGAAATAGAATCTCCTGTAACTAGAAAACATAGTAATACTGACTTTGATCTGGAAGAGGAAATCTGAGAGCAGCTGACTAGCACTTTAGTATATACCACTGCTGTAGGCATGGGCACTGTAAATTAGGGTTTACAGAGATTAATTCAGCTTCCTCCTCCCTGCTGGTTTGCGAGGAAAAATCTTTTAAAAGCTTTTCCTCCCAGCAGCTTTACATTATGTACAAAGTACCAAAACAGCAATTCCATCACCACCGATATAATTTCAGTAAATTATTTCATTTAAAATAAAAAGTGATATGTTACCAGTTCCTTTACTTCTCCCAATATACAGAGGAATTAGAGAAGCTGGAGCAGGAAAGATTGGCACTGGAAGCTACTATTAAAGAAAATGATTTTGAAGAAGGAAAAAGTGGCATCTGTGGATTATTCAAAAAAGCCACCACGCTCAATATCACAAAACGTGAATCAAAAAAGGGTAAGTTCCAAGATGACAACGTCTCCCTGACCCTTCAATGCATCCCATTTTCACCAGTATGCAAACTGGACTTTGACTCCAAGACCAAAACTCCTGAGCCACACAGAAGCCCCTGGCAAACCTGCCCCAGCTGCCAGAACAATGCAATGGAGAAAGGAGTGAGCATCTCCTGCTTGTAGGACACACAGTCTCATATAACACAACTAACTGCTTTCCTCCCTCATTTGCTAGACGAGTTACTCAGCTCAGCTGATGTTGAATTCTGTTTGTCAAGAATAGCACATGGTTAGTAAAGTCTGAGGAACACAGAACAAGCTGGGGGTTGTTTTGTTGGTTTCTTTTGAGCAACCACTTTCATTTCTTTTTTACACAGAGGCCTTTTTTCTCCTCTTTAAAGAAAACAGGAACAAATGCACAATACTCAGGGAACAAGTAATCTCATGTTATTCAACATACACACACAAATCCAGTACTCAGCTGAAAATCAGGTAAAAAATAGCACTGCTGCTCTACATTCTATACATAATTTCATAAAAATGCACAAATGAAGGTGGTAAAAGTACTGAAAGTTCATATACAGCATGCTGTCAAATAACTAATTAACCCATAATTTGAATATATAGGGGATGAAGAGAAAATAACATTTCAGATAGAGTAAAAAGATGTATATACACAGACAGAATTAAAGGTCTCATTTCACAATTGCTAGGCTGTAATGATAATGACCCACCTGAAGCCATGATTGTACGCAGACAAGTATTTTCAGAATTTTCACCTGCAGAGACTATTACATCTGGCTGTGCATGCAGCTCCTACAGGTATCAAGAAGATCTACAAACTGGAAACATAAAATGTCGTTATTCTTTACTTAACAGACTTCAGTTCACTTTGCAGGCTTCAGTAAATATATTTTGATAATACCACAAAAATGTGCACCCCTCTTTCAACTACCCTTTTCAATTTAGTCCAGAAAGGCATAAAGGACATACATATTACACAATTCAGCTTTATATACCACACAGATGATGTTAATAAATACCTCTGCCTCTCCATTTTGCTTACACATTCATCCTCCCAAAATTGTTGCATCTTGCAACATAGACACTATTAACTATAGAGGAAAGCCGATAACTGCTTTAGAACTGTCCTGTACATGCTCTAGAAATAAAGGAAAACCAAACAAAGCATTTTCAGAACCTAGCAGATCAGAGTAAAAGCCTCTAAAGAAGCCTGTCTGCACCATTTAAAGTACTGTTGTGACACTGTCTCTTTGAAATCATAGAAAGAGAGGTAGTAATAAAGCCACAGGCTTCAAAAGATGAAATGAGAAAATACATTTTTAGTACATAGGCAAGACTGTATGCTTTAAAGCCAGCCAAGCAAACAGCAAGAAATAACGTTTATTTTCAATTAACAAGGACCCTCTCAAGCATAGAGAAGTTGCCATATATACTTACGTTTCCTGCTTTCCAGTCTTGGCTCCACCTGTGCTCTCGCTGTACCCCATTAGCTCTTTGTCTACTATTACTGTGCATTTCAGGGAGCTCTGTATTTGACAACAACCCACTGAGCTTGTACGTGGTGTGGCATGATGCCGTTTATTTCCAACAATCTATCAGGTATTTCCCAACTGCTGTTTAAGGCCTCAGTGAATTTTAGGTTAACTAAAAAGATCCAGAGAACAAATAATCAGATAACTCTCTTCAAAATGTTATAAATGAGGGACAAAGCATTACAGAAGCTTTAAGTTTCTGTTTTTATTAAAAGTCCATAGCACCTGCACTGTACATTTTTTTTAGAGCTAAAGGATAGAAATGTCAAAACCAGTTGATTTTCCCGAAGCTTTCTTGAAGCTTTCTCTCTACATGGCCCCCTAAAGCTATTCGTTGCCTCACTTATCAGAAATCCTTCCACACTTTGTCTTTCTCTTTCCAGAGCACACCATTAACACAATACAGTCAATGCATGTGGGTGAATTCAATCAGAAGCTGTTAGAAGCCAGCACTCAATTTAAGAAGAAGCAAGGAAAAGGTACAATTGACATCTGGTGGCTGTTCGATGACGGAGGTAAGGAATTTGAGGAAAAAAATCTCAGGGAGGGAGATTTCTGTGTTACCAAATACAAACTTGGGAACTTGCACAAGACAGTTTCCCTTTATGTTATGTAGTCACTTTTCTGTATGGCTGAAATGTTTTAAGATTAATTTACATCACGCCCTCTTCTCAAGGACGGAATTTTTACCACACAATGCACTAATTCGATCTTCCTGCAACTTTATGTGTTCTTCTAGGTCTAACAATCCTCATTCCTTACATTCTAACTATCAGGAAGAAGTGGAAAAATTGCAAATTAAGGATCTTCACTGGAGGAAAGGTCAATAGGATTGAAGAAGAAAAACTAGTGTAAATATGACTGTATTTGTCTCGCTTTTTAAAGAGTTTGAGTTGATGCTGAATATAATGGATGTGCAGCGGGAAGCTGGGAATTCCTCAGCACAACTGGCTTGTATGATGGGCAACATGAAAAAAGAAACGCACTTGATAGAAAGGTGTTGAGCTTATGACATAGCCCTCAAGGTTCAGTGTAAACGGTGGTTACCAAATGAAACAAACATCCAGCATTTTTTCCCATTAATAGCTCATATCCCCTACACTAAGAGCAGCCTGCACTCTGCAATAAGAATATGATTAGTTTTATGGGATTTACATGAAATTGTCCAGTTAAGTGAAATAGCATATGAAGCTTCTTATATGTGAATACCATAGACACACCTGACATAAATGTGATTAACTATGGTAAAAATGTAAAGAAATTGAAGAGCAAGTTAATCAACTTTAAGACTAAGCTGACTCAACTTGGCTTTTTAATGAATTTCTAAATTTCATAATCATCATCTAAGTTCCCATCGATGCTTCACCCAAAGGCAAAACCGACCTAACGACACCTCTCTAATCTTAGCACACACATAAAGCCATAAATTATTCCTCTTGCCAACTGGAGGTGAAAATCAAAGTATTGTCTTTTATGAAAATACACAAAAAACCACGTGAGTAGATTGATATAAATTCATAAATGAAAAAGATTGTTTAAGTATTGCAGGATTTTACACACTCCACGCACAGAATTTTGATAATAAGAAACCTTCTCTAAGCATATGAGAATTCTGTCCCACTGTATTTCGAATATTTTGTCTTATAATTCAAGCCTTTCCAAATACAAAGTACCATTTTTTTCCCAAAATGTAAACACCTTTCCTCTGCCTGCTATTCATTTACCTTTTTTTGTGGTTTTCATCAATCATCAGTTAAACGATCATACTGCAGCAATCACATCAATCCATTTCTGTAATTGGAAAGTGAAACATTACAGCATTTAAAGTAATTTGTCATATAGTTAAAGATAATGAGACAACTGTGTTTCATATCTTAACTCATTTATAAGTGCTCTTTGATGCAAGGCACTCAAATAGAGTGATAAAATATTCTCTGTTTTGTTTTCAGGATGGCTTCACTTCTAAGCAAATTCAGAATAAAATTTGCTGATATTAATATCATTTGTGATATCAATATAAAACCCAACAAAGAGAGGTAAGAAATATTATCCAAACCCATTACTTAGCAGCAGGCCTTTATCAGGAGCTTGTTTCTTTTATGTTTAGCATAAAAAAAATCCAAAACACATCACAAAGCATAACACCGTCACTTTATTGCAATCATTTTCCAAGTACCTGGAGCAGGAAAAAGAACATTTTAACAATCACTACCGAAAGGGTCAAAACAAGAGACAGCCTTTTTCTTTATGTTGTAATAATAAGACTAATGAGACACCACACTTACGAACCACTAAATTTAATAGGCATGTTATGATGGCTTTTCATATCCATTTAGGTTGCAATAGTCATCACTTCATATTACTCAGTCACAGTCCTCTTGTAAACTCACTATCTCTGCCAACTCACCTGTCTGGGTTTTATCATGATTTCATAAACTTAACATTTTCCTGGCCAAATATAAGCATACTTACCCTTTCCCAGAAGGACAATGTTACAATACTTCCTTATCACTCAAATGCAATGAATGTTTAATGTTTTTAAAAATTAACTTATCTACAGAATTAATGTTCACAGCCAGGTGTTAGGAAGTTGGTATAATTGCGCTCAGGAAGCTCTACCTCCAACTATTTTAGTTAAAAAAACCATAAATCTTCAAGTCCTTGCTTTCTAAAACATTTGTCTATAGAAATCACCCATTTATTCTGCTTTACATAGACAAAAGTAGTTTTCTCAGGGAATAACAGAATCCTAACTCAGTTCACAATATTGTTCTTGGTCTTAAAGATCCTCTGAAAATATTCTCACCCTGTTATGGTCTCTTCCATCCCTTCCCTTCCTCATTTCTTAGAATCATAGAATCACCAGGTTGGAAGAGACCCATTGGATCATCAAGTCCAACAATTCCTATCAAACACTAAACCATGTCCCTCAGCACCTCGTCTACTCGTGTCTTAAACACCTCCAGGGAAGGCAAATCAACCACCTCCCTGGGCAGCCTATTCCAATGCCTAATGACCCTTTCCGTACAATAGGAAAATAGGACCTTCTTGATAGGTCTGTAGCTATTCTATAATCAAAGGGCTCCTCTTTCCCACTCAAAGCCCCTCCTCTGAGTTCAACTGCAAACCCAGGTTAGTCTCTTAATCCTTCTATGTCCATTTTCTACACACACACATAACTTTGCAAAAACAATATTAGATTTACCAGTGTTAATACAGTGCACTGGAGATTTTTACTTCAGAAATGCAATTAAAGAATATAAAGATTTTATTACTAGATATCTAAAGTCATTTATTAGTGCCCTATGATCTCTCAGTTAATATTTTGTAATTATATAAAAGAACTGTGCAGAATACTTCTTTTTTCCCAGTACTATGCAGTGATTTTACTTAAATTAAACTATAAAAAGAATCATATCTGGCATTAATGTAAAAACCAAACACATTTGCTGCATCAGCTCTTTCTGAACAGAACAAATGAATATTGTGCCAGACGCCTGCTACACCACACTATCTCTCCCAGCTGGCATCCCATTTATTTCACTAATAATTAGAGGACTATCACTATTTTACATACTGAAACAGACACTAATGATGTTTACATACTGTGGCAATTTAGCGAGAGCAACATTAAATGCTGCATGTCACAGCCTTTAACCCATCTCTTGACCTCCTGGCCACACAACCAAGTCCAGCCTGTGACCAGTCTCCTGTTTCACTGCTCAGTGAGGGCTGTCAGTGTAAGGTGCTCATAGAAACACACAATAACACATAAAAAACTCCAAGGCCTCTGTGGCATCTCTCCAAGGCCTCTCTGACACCAACTCTACAGCCATTTCCTTCATCCCCTTACTACAGCAGTTTTATATCACCTGTTTCTCCATTTTATTAGAACTGTAACAGTAAAACTGTATCAGTCAGGTGATTGTCCCAGTTAATGCTAAAACCATAATGAAAGTTCTGTATATATGAGGAGACCCATATTCATTGTTAACATTAGTAACCATTATACTGTAGTTCAAAATTGCTTGGAGGCATTCAAGGCCAGGTTGGATGGGGCTTTGAGCAAGCGGGTTGAGTGGAAGGCATTCCTGCCCATTATAGGGGGTTGGAACTGCATGATCTTTAAGGCCCCTTCTGATACAAACTACTCTATGGTTCCATGAACTCATTTTTGCTATAACCAGAATATGCAGAAAATTCTCTGCCACTCTAATAGGCCAAATGCAGTGTTTACTGATCCTCAAATAAACTTTTAATTCTCCTCAAATAACCCCAACATTTTCAAGTGGCACAGATAGAATTTGGGGCACAAAGTAGCAAAGAACAGTTAAAGGTTTTGCATGTTTTTCAGCTACAATTATACCAGTGGGTCCTGCCATACACAGTGTCTGAAATAAGTTAGTGGGTTCATACCCTGCAGCAAGTCCTCCTTTGTAATTCCTGTTTCAGCTGGAAATTCTTTGAAGAGATGATTGAACCATTTCGCCTCCATGAAAGCTGCAAAGATATAACAACTGCTGAGAAATTAAAGCGAGAGACTCCATGGAAAATCACAGATGCAGAGCTGGAAGCATTCAAGGAGAAGGTAAAGCCTTGCCTACCTCTTTTATCATGTATCTGTACTTTTTCTTGCACTCCAGATGTTTGAAGCGATTAGTAAGAAAATGCGAAATACCACATACAGAATTAAAAACATGACATGTACAAACCTGGTTTTGATATTTAAAAATTGGATTTATATTGTAAACATGGGGAAGGTGTGTTATGATTGCATTATTGAGCACTCTGTAAGACTTTGGTGTGTTTACACTGTATTTACCAGGCTGAGGAGAAGCTCTGCCTACACCAGAACCAGCCTGATGAAAATCACCTCTGAACCAAAACACACATAGTACTGTGCTGAGCCTGAACTAATAAGATCTCCTTGGAGGTTTATTAAATGGCTCCACTGTTTTTAGTGCCTGAATCTCTTAAAAGGAGCACAGTGCCAAATATTTTTCAGAAATCTAGAACGGAACCCAGACCTCACAACTCGCTCTAGGAATTTTTCCAAAGGCAAGATTTAACACGGATTCTTATCGCAAAAGTAGAGTGAAGACTAAACTTGTCCACAACGCAGGAGCCATCCCATGGTTCAGAGGCACTAAGGCTGATGTTGGATGATCCACTGGGTGAATTATAGCCAGGCTGCTCTTTATTTTTGTTGGAACACACCTTTTTATCAATGAACTGCCAGGCTTCATCAGGCCAGTGCCAAAACAATACTGCAAACCCTTTCATCCTTGAGACAAGTTCTCCTGTTACCCACAAAGAATTGATCTAGCAATCCTATTTATGGTTCCTGTTGGATTAACCTTAGTGCACTGAGAGTTTAGTTATCTCTACTTTATGGTGTTGGTTACTTCCTCCGCAGAGCAAGGATTGTGAGTCTGTGCTCAGAGCTGCCAGAGGTCACAGCCTGACTTATTAACATAAGCTGAAGTCAATGGTGATAACACACTATATTACCAACTGCAGCAGCTGGGAAGCAGAGTGACTGCTCACTGTATGACCCTCTTTGTAGATTTGATAACCAGCATAGAGTTATGATAGTCAGCTGTGGGCAGAAAACTTTTGAAGTATTCTCTGCATAAATCATCAAAACTTGGGAGTCAGAGCTTTTATAACACCTCAGTATAAAAGACAGGGAATATAATCCCAGATACACACAATTGTGTGCAGAACCAGTGAGGTACAACAGGAAAAGAAATACACGATTAAGCTTGGTCTTGTCTAGGTCACCAACTAAAGAACCAGGAAAAGAAACCTCATAGGTTGAAAGCAGTTAGCTTTATAAAAATGCCAAATCTCTCTGTAAAATAAGAACTGCAACAACAACTCTAGCTTACACACTGGGAAAGACATGCCCCTTATCTTCAGAAGTAAGACAGTTCTGGGAATTTTATGGAGGACATTAGAACACGTTTAAAATTCAAGAGAGGAAAAACCTGGCAGTGCAGATAAAGGGTGATGTTACAGGATGACTCTCATGAGATAACAGCTAGCTAAATTATGAGGATTCTTTCTTATATAACATGTGTAAAAGAACAGCAAAATTTCTGTAGAGAAGGAAAATTTAAGGTCTGAATGGAGAAAAACCAGCTTTTTACCTTCTCCAGGGAAAGAGAGAATAATTTATCAGAGTAGTTAAGATGCATCTATCTCCCCTGCTGCAATCTCCCTGTACACAAGCCTGTCCTGGTCTCTTGATCCCTATAACTTGTATTAAGTTCTAAAAGCTTTGAGGGCCTGAGCCTGACCAGAAAGTAATCTTGGGTGAATCTCTAAACAACAGCCATTTATGCAATTTGAAAAAGTTCTTACAAATATGAAATACAGCAAGCAGCTAAGTCTCACTCCAGACTCCTGGTCTTTTGTTTAAAAGGTGAATTTTTGGCAAGGTGCTCATTTACACATGGATGTTCAGTCCTACTGGCACAGCAGCTGGACATATAAAAGAGATTAATTAATACATTAAACACCACCAAATAACAGCACTAAGGGATCTCTGCACACTTCCCAAACACCTATACTCCATAGCCAAAGAAATACTTGAGTAGCTAGTGTACTGAGTAGGTACAGTCACTACAAAAATAATACTTATCTCCAGGCAATCTCACAATGAGAGTGCTGGCCCCAGGTGACTATAATCGAGGAGCACGTCTTAGCCTCACGTTTTACCATCTCTAACACTGAACTGCAGAGCAAACCCAGCTTTCAATGCTGCCAAAGCAACCGCAGCAAGTCCTGTGGGCAATGTGTAGTGTAGAAGTCCGTAAGGCACCAGAACTGAGCATCACTGACCTAATCGATTTTTCCTTTTACCTCTGTTTTTCTTTTAATCAGAGTTACCGCCAAGTCCGTCTGAACGAACTCTTACAAGAGCATTCGAGGGCAGCTAACCTCATTGTCCTGTGAGTTGCAAGATGTTGGTTCTAACTTAAGAGAATAATCTAACGTGTAAAGGGATTCTGAGCTAGAGCAACAGAAACCTTTGTGTTACTTCACTGAGGGCAAAAATAATCTCTATAATGCCTTTTGAAGGACTTGCATCTGGACTGACACTTCTCCGGGACTACACTGAATATGAATCTTTTCTAGTAATTCTTCATAGCTTAAAACAAAGTTCTACTCACAAAAAGGTGACAAAAATGTAATTTTCACGTCCAAATCTAAATGTTGAGTATTACATCTGTTTACTCAACTGCAGAAAACATCCATTTTCCTTTTGTTTCCCCCAACTATTAACAACACAAAGTTAGAAAAATTATTCTCTTGGTCTGCACATAATAAATAGGGTTGTCAGCCAAGATCTACTTGGAACTGTGTCAAACTGAATAAGAATGATGCATTTGTATAAGAAAAAGAGGCCACTGATAAAATTAAAAAGGGAAGAGAGAAGCAGCCACTTCCAGAATAAATTTTTAGTTAGAGCCACATTTTTATATACAACTTCAATAAATTAATATCTGTGACTTGCAGAAAAACATCTTTAGCTCTATTAATAAAAAAGTAGCTAATCAGGTAATGTTTATCATAACTGACTCATACTTTAACACTCCCACCTAACAGTATTTAGTGAGATGCATGTTATCAGGACTACCTCTGTTTTCATGAAGTTAATTTTAATTTTCTCTTTGTCTAAACAGGAGCCTCCCCGTGGCAAGGAAAGGAGTAGTGTCTGATTACCTCTATATGGCTTGGCTAGAAATTCTCTCCAAGAATCTTCCTCCAGTCTTAATGGTCAGGGGCAACCACAAAAATGTATTGACTTTCTATTCTTAGAAAAAGATCGGCGCGTAGAACATCCCTTGCTTGATTTCAAGACGTACATATTTAAATGGCAGTGATTTATGAAAGACAGATTTATTTATCACAGATCTAAAACTTAAGTAATTGACAGAAAAATTGCCAAAAATACAAAGCAACACAGTGAAGAATTAGCCAAAAAAAAAAGTGATTGGTCCTTGCTGGTGATAGGCAAAAGAAAGGAAATGCATCTCTCTCTCTCTCTCTCTCTCTCTCTCTCTATATATATATATATATATAAGATATATATAGATCACATGAGATGGCAAATATTTTGAATACACAAAGAAGAAACTCCACTGATTTTATAAGATACCTAAAATGCTTCTGACGTTTATCTTAGAAAGTCAAAATTAAAATCTACAATACAGAAAGCATTAAACCTGTAAGTAAATACTTACCTCAAATTCTCTCAAATTCAGCTGTCGTAGATGCTAATAGACACAGAGAAGGATTAAAACCAAATGCGCCAGCTTGGGAGAGAGTTAAAAACCTGTACAGCATCCATCAGGTCAAAGCCATAACCTGACACAATGCAAGTAGAATACCTGTGATGCCATTTAATTATAATATTGCCTAAATATATGCCTACAGCAGGTGCTTTTACTTAAATTGTTCCGCTAATTTATATTAATTCAAATGCTTCTAATTAATTGAAAACCAAAAAAGTGACATATATAAAAGGTAGATTTGACACATATATATACTTGATAAGAACAAGACGAGACTTGATAATGAACGTTCAAGTTCTAAACAAGGTATGGAATGTATGATTGCAATAATTAAATGTGATAAGTAAATTTGACAAATAAATTAGTGAAATACTACAGATTCTGACAATTTTTGCTATGTTATGGGTTAATACAATCTGACATCATGCTTTGGGATATTATGAACATTGATTTATATGATTAGAAAACAAAATAAAATCAATTAATGCCTTATTTTCTACTTATATAAAATATTTATTTTTAGACTTTCTAAATAATATTCATTATAAACTACCTTGAAATAAAGGAAATCCATTCAGTCGTGTAATTTCTCTACTTTCTATTCTGTGACATTATAGTGTTTTATCATTTCAGCTGTCTGTAAAAGCAGCTCCTCTTTTTAATGAGGGAAGCTATAATCTGGGTGTAAGCATTTTTTAAATTAAAGACCATTAAGAGGTGCAGCTAACTTAATTACTGTAGTTCTGCAACTCATTTGCATAGAGCAACTGAAATCTAAGACACAGAAAGGCCAGGGACCTTGAATTTCAGTAAATGTTTCTTTTAAAGCAGGCCTCAGATACCATCTTTGCTTGACTTATTAGACTTGAACTTGTGGAGGATCTAGCACTCCATCTCCAAAAATGATGAATATTTGATATTCACATTTTTTCCAAGTTCAACAGCAGCAATTCAGCAGAACATGGTAATGCAGCCCAATAATCCATGTTTTATTTCCTCCATCTATTAAAGGCGGGACATGAAATACTGATATTTTCTCATAATGTTCCTATTCCACTCTCTCTTACACATTTACAACCAGCTTGAAGGATCACTTTGCAGTTTAACTGCGTGACACAGATATACAAGTTTCCAGGATATACTTAGCCTTCCTGCAAAGCTCTGAGCAAACCAAACCAAGACTCACATTTTGCACCTGCAAAACAGGGAGATTATTCTCATCCTTTGCAGTGACGATACAGCGATACAGGAGCTTGTTACATGCTGTCAGGTCATTCCACCTTTGTAGAATTGCCACAGCCACCACACTTTCCACCTCACTTCAGACACCAAGTAGGTATGATCTGCATAAGGTACCCAAACAACCATCAGAAATAAAAAGAGCTTTTAGGGAGGCTCCACTTAGGCCTTCCGCAAGTGGGTTTCTTATCATAATCTATGGAAGGACCTGGGGGAATTACACACCTGCATTAAGCCCTTCGATTACATACACGAGTGAGGATGTATGTAAATGTTCCCAAGTATTTTCAATTCTCAGTCTCCAGGGAACAACGACCAAAATTGATCCGGGAGACCTAAGATGATTTATTATCAGTTTTGCTATGAGCAGCACAAGCTCTAGATGCAATAATGCTTACCTGTCTGGAAGTAAAATGATACTTCCATGAATTAACACAGATAATTTCAACACAGCAGTTCCCCAGGAGCTCCTGTTTCTTGTTCCCCACCACAATTTCTGAAGTATGTACACAACCAATTTGAGGAGGATACTAATTATGGACTATAAAACCACAATTTCAATTGCAAAATTTTATTAGTCCACCTACCTCCTTTCCAACTCAATAACAGACACGTCCTCTTCTGCATACATTATACATGTAACAACTGCTGAATTTTAATCACCATGTTAATAACTGAATTCTAATAACAAGTTTGACATCTCCAGGAAAAAACCACGGCTCTAAAGCTGTCTAGCACATATTGAGCATACATCACACTACCAACTCTGCAGGTTTATATAATCTAGGGTTGATTTGATCAACAATGACAAAAGCAACATAGACGTGGTGACCAGGGACATTAAAGTGTGAAAACACCGTTGCTATGAAGGAAGAATATTGTGAGTTTCCCTCAGCAGTCTAGGCATCCTGCATAGCTAAGCTTGTGCCTAAGTGCCTGTTAAAATCATAGAATCATAGAATCACCAAGTTGGAAGGGACTCACTGGATCATCAAGTCCAACCATTCCTATCAAACACTAAACCATGTCCCTCAGCACCTCATCTACCCATGCCTTAAACACCTCCAGGGAAGGTGAATCAACCACCTCAGTGGGCAGCCTGTTCCAATGCCCAATGACCCTTTCTGTGAAAAACTTCCTACTAATGCTCCTTCTCTCTCATAAGTGAATCTTACCTTTCCCTCAAAACCTTAATGGAGCTCAAGCACATATGAAAGGCAGCATTTCGTCATATTTCAGAGAATTCATTCTCTTTTAAGTGTTCTTTACAACCACTGGCAAGTTGCCCATCTTGATCTCACACCCCCAGGGCACGATATTCCGTAACAGGAATAGGTGTCTCCCCCTAGTGCTCCATTCAGAACAGCAGGTTTCCAACCTGTCTCACTACAGTTTTCAGTCCCCAGCAGATGAGTTTTTGTCTGAGGTTTTTTGTTTTGGTTTTGTCTTTTTTGTTAATTTTATTTTTTAAATCAGCAACTCAATAGCGCGAGTAGAAAAGCCACATAACCAAAAAGACGCCACATTCTGAGGATAAACGCTGGCAACTGCTCAAGCCACACTGTGCAAAGAGGACGCTGCTATCATACCTCACACCCAAAGGAGTTCTCCCCTAAATTATCATAAACACAAGGCTCTAGCCACCTGCATAGTAAATTTCACCTGTCTTAAATATGTGTAGGTTTCATTACATCTTTGAAAAGTCCTACCAAAAGCCTTCCTGGCTAAGCAAAATATGACAAGCTGCCCCTCATTCTCAGAAATGCGAATTTCTCAGACATTCTTCATCCTCTTTTTTTTCTGTGACTCTACATGGTATATCAGGATCTTCTTTAAGGCAAAAGCAGTTTCAACTACTGATTAGCGGTCTACAAGTACCACACGCTGGCAACAGGTAACACGACTAGCGCTGCTTGTGGACACATGGGGCAAAGAGCTAGACTTTTAGCTATTACTCCCTCATTTATCTCCCCATATCTGTTTGCCACCTCCTCACTGGACTTCAATAAATTGGCTGAGGATCATTCCTGATCCTGCTCTCTCTCCTCTGCTACCTGACAGTTATGTTTGACAGGCAATAAACCCTTGCAGTGCTGCAGCTGTTTGCCAAACAAGCGACTTAGTGAGAGGTGAAGAAAATCAAGGGTTTGTAACAATGTGGTTCAGCATATATCAGACCGCAGTTCAAACATCTTTTCTAGTACCTGGTTGGCACTGGCCCTTTGTAGCTTTGTAGCCCATTCAGGTGAATGCAGGAACCCCTCACACTGGCCTTGACTCTGGTAGGGAAAACACAACTGACCTATTGCAACAACATAAAAACATGGCAAGTTTTAGCTCACATTCTCCACAAATAACAAGAGCAATAACCCACAGTCACACCATTGCTGGAACTTCATCAGAGGAAACTCATTTGCAGGCAAAATAAAGCACTGAGGTTGTTCTGGAACAGAGTAAAAAGCAATGGCAAAATTCCACTGCCCCCCACACTGCAAAACAAACGAGCAGAAATAGACCTTAATTATAAATAAACACCCTCACAGCAGCCTTTTAAATCGCAAACCTTCATCACTGTGAGAAAGACAGCTGGTCTTGGTGAGACTGGGGTGGGGAATCCCTCCTTTAAAGCCACGACTTTCTTCTTATAAAAACGCTCATTCCAACACCAAGACTTCAGTGAAAAGAATTTTGGGGATTATTATCCCTGAAACAAACTCTTATGTTTCTGTACACAACAAAGCAGCCTCCACTCCTAATCTAAGAAAAAGGCAGATAATCTCAGTTTATCTCACTATTGTTTTTCAAAGTCAGGAGGAAATGCCCAAAGTAGAACAGCACATTCTCGGGACCAAGGCAAACTCGCCCACCCTTAAGTGCAGCTATTTTTTTTTCCCCTCTGGTAACGATCTGGGGGAAAAAGGCATCAATTGGTTGAGAGCTTTCTCCTTCTTAATATGTTTGGATGAGTCCAACTATTCAAGGACTTTCAGGCTACCTTAGACATAGCGTAGAACCCAGCCAGGCCATTATTCAAATCCATCTTTTTCTACACTATAATGCAGGAAGTTCTCCATTTATCATTAGGTATTCATTTGATACAATCTAAATTCAGAAGTCATGAAAGATTCTAAGTAGCTTTTTTTACACGGCTTTATGAGACATACACATTCTCACGCCGACAGCTCAAGCTATTAAGACAACGTGCCGAACAGAGCTAAAAGAAACCCCAAACTGGGGGATTCTTCAAGATACTTTTCACAATTGGACTGCAACGTGCAGCGATGGTTTCACTGCCATCTGTCTGCATTTAAAAAATTTAACATAGCAAGGAGACAACCATGTAAGCTTTGATCTTTAGAAAAAAAAAGGTCACAAAGAACAGTTGTTCAATAAAATTTAGGCTAGCATACAGAACTCCTGCAGGCTGAAGCAATTTTGCAGAAAGACCTATCCACCAGCACGGTCAAGCCCAAACCTTGCACCCATGAACCCAACAGATACTCAGCACCAGCACAGAGAACTACAGAAGAATTTAGGGATGTGTTTCATAGATGGGATGGGAAAAAGAGGGCTGTGAGTATCAACATCAAAGATCATGAGATCATAAAAGTGTTCTGCTCTGAGAGAGGAGAGTAAGACTGGTGGAGCATTTATAGCTTTTCTTATCTACAGCCTCAACAAGGAGGAAAAGCAGTGGTTTTCCTTTCATAAGGCAAACACTTCTCTCATTGCCAGGTAATTTCCTGATGGTGGATACCATTTAATTCTTACCAACAGAATCCTTGCTCTCAAGACACAGTCTGAGGGGGTAGAGGTCCTTCCCGAGCAGTTACCAGTTGCTGGCTGGAGCATCCTCAACCCCTACAGATCTGAAATCCTGAAAGCAAGTCCCACCTGGGTCACCAAAAATGAAACTTTTCAAGAGTTATTTTGGAGTTTCAGAAAGCATCCTTTACCAGGAAACACGAGGCAGTGATCCTCATCAATCCTGTGCAGCAAGACAAGAACTGGGCATGGCAGAGATCTCCCACTTACACGCATAAATTATCCCAGAAATCTTGAGCATATTCTATTACTTTCAAAGCACCAATTTTATTGTTCTTATGAACATCACAATGGTCAGAACTCCTACTCATTTGGAGCTTTGGCTCCAGCTCTGCCCTTTCCTCTGAGATGGGTAAAGGCTGCAGAGGGGCTGGCAAAGGAGACACCTCAGCACCAGTTACTGAGCACGAGGCAATATAACCTTCAAGGGGTGAGCAGCGTCTGCAAAACACTGCGTGAAAGAAAACATGCTGGCAGAGGCACATTCTAACTTTCAAAGAATCATAGAATCACCAGGTTAGAAAAGACCTATTGGATCATCGAGTCCAACCATTCCTATCAATCACTAAACCTCAG
>WAAB01023706.1:35136-71467 GCA_013389865.1 Piaya cayana | reverse complement strand
TCTGTGATTCTGTGATCTCCCTAGGCAGTCAGCTACTAAAAATATCAGTGCTAAGGCATGTTTTCAGTGAGTCCATTGACCTGCTTAGGACAACTTTCTGAGTCACATGCAAAGAGAAACTCTGTTCAGACATACCTAAGCCAAACTCAAGTATTCAACTTTCAACATTTCAACTGCTGTGAAATGTAATGGGACTTAAGCTGAGCTGCTAGGTCCACGAGGTGACTGGACTCTGCTTTGGGAATCAGGGATATGCTAAAGGCTATGGAAACACCACTCATCTTGCAGATATGCCTGCTGTTTCTGCTCTGCAAAAGTTGTCATCACTCTTGGTGACATTAAGGTGCCAAAGTTTTCCATCATGAAAATTATTGTTGGCTTTGAGGGATGAGAATACAGTGGAAAGTAATTGTCCCAAACAGACTTCCTGAGGTGTCTCAAAATGGAATGGAGAACTCAAGCCCTTCCAACTCCCAGGTGCTCACTGGATGCCAAGCACCAGTTCATGGCTTGATTCACAGCCTGCTGTGACAGCAAATAATCATTGCCCTGGTGTCAGCATGTTCTTCCTCCTGTGATCAAGCCCTTGGCAAGGCACTAGCATCAGTACAAACTTGAAATGAATACCTTGCTTGCTGTCTGTTAAAACAGGTGGAAAGATAGACAATAAAAATAAAGGAGTGCTAATAAAACTACAGAAGCCTTAATTATATCTGTATTATACACATACATACATACATGCATATATATATGTGTGTGTGTGTATATATGTATATATAAATATATATAAGCTTCCAACAGTTTTTCAGTACTTCTTAACTGCAGAGTTATTTGAAATAGTTGTGTACCTCTCCTAGTGATGTTGCTAGAGCTTCTGGTACCATGCCACAGACGCAGCTAGACAAGTTATACTTGTTATGTAGGACTATGTAGACAAGATATACTTGTTATGTAGGACTAATAACCAGTATTCTGCCTCCTCATAGCTCTTCCAGGTGCAGTTTGAGTCAGAAACAGGTGTCTCCTCGCTGCATCTTCTAGCTCCCAGTAAAGATCAAAGGTCCAGCAACTGTGCAGGTACTAGTGGGGCTCCCAGTACAGTAAGCTGTTTGTGCCCCTAGCCATTTCCAGGGGATAGGAAGCATGAGGTCTGGGAACCTTGTCATGACTCAAAGCTCCATGCAGGTGTATGACAGTCCTTCTCAGTCCTGGCAGCACCGGGCCAGACTCTGTGCTGGTGTCAGGCGGGTGGCTCAAGGCTGAAAGCTATTCAGCTTGCCTAGGGTAATCAGGCGTATCAGTGCTAGTGGAAGGAGATACATCTCTGGGCTGCTCCCTCATCTAGTGCTGAGTTTGCTGCATAGAACAAGTGTTTCGTTTGATTTCTCTAAATACCTCATCGCCTCTAATGATAAACAGCATTCACCCAGCAATTTCCCCTGTCCTGGATCCAGCTGTGTGCAGCTGTTGTGTTTCCTGTTGATGCTCTGTCACCAAATTAGTCACCTCCACACACTATTTTTTGTCTGAATAGTTTCAGTGTTGCTTTTTTAAAGCAGCTTCCTGATGTTTCCATGTAGAGGAAGGATTTATTAAACATTAGTACATATAAGCATACACGTATCTGCCTCAGGTTGGCTGATGGGCTTGCTGCCATGCAGCCGTCCAAGGCAGCCTGGCTCTCACCTGCAGTAAGAGCTGGGGTGCTCACCTCAGTTTCTTTCTTTGACAAAGGTGAATTGCTGCTGTGGGGTATTTTTTGACATTTGGTTTGGGCTTTTTTTCTCTCTTTTTCTGAGTGCTATAGAATATACTATTTTTCTAGGTAAATAGGCAAAGTCTCATGCAAATTGTTCCTGAAAACATGCTAGCTTTCCTCATCCAGGAACAGCATGCCTTTTCATGTCTGTATTTAGTCTTCTCATAAACATGGACAGTTCTTAAAAAAACAGAGTCTTTCTCTCTACCCAGCCAATTCTGGTAGAAACCAGTCCAGAGAAAGCAATTGCATTCACCACAGCATTTCTCTAGACATTTTTTTGGAGATGTTTTCAAAAGTAAATGCACAGAAAGCATCAGCTGTTTCAGCCTCACACATTAAAATCAAGTTCCCTAATGTTAGCTGAGGAATTAAGTTTACAACACATTACTTTTACTGTCATACCTAAAATGAGTGATTTAATTGATTACTGTAATTTAAATCAAAATATTGCAAGCTTCGTTCAGGAAAAAAGAAGTGGATGAGATTTAAATACAAAGAAATGCGTCTAGATCAAAACTCTCAACTTTGTTTTCTGATGCTAATTTTCAAAGCAATGAACATACTTCATGTTGGAATACATGTTACACAACATTAACTCCTTGAGGTGTGGTCCACAGTGCCAGTGTTTCTCAGCTAGTCCTGACAGGGCTGCCACTTTGTCAGCTACCAGAGCTAATGGGCACTTTGCCAGTGTAGATCTCTGTGTGGATGCAACCTCTCACCAATGTGTGCATAATTAAACAGGCCTTTTCCTGGGTCAGTAGATACCTGTGGGGTTATGAAAAGACACTAGCACAGAGATCAGTTAATAAGATTGGGGATGCCTGGTAAGACAAAGAATATCCTGTGTGTCAACAACAGCTGTCCAGAAGAATACTGAGGGCAAGGCATGATCCACAGAGCTGTCTTGTTAGGAAAGGCATCCTTCCTCTGGATGTATGGAAAAAGCCACCTTTGGGACATTGACCTTTCCCTAGTTGTGTCCGCATTCTGCTTGCAGCAGGCACATTCACAGCAGCACCTTCCCCAGTCAGCCCTGGATCTGGCAGATCTGCTGTGAGGACTGGGCAGCTTCACAGCTGACTGCAGAACGTTGGATGGGCTCCCACTGCTTCACCAGTAGTTGGATCTACCTCCCTTGTTATTTCAAAGTATGTTGTTGTGACTACAAACAACCTCATCATTCCCTGCACCTCCCACCTGCAAGGCACTCAAAAGCACAAGGGAACACCTTAAGTCCCATTCATATGTAACCTCAGATCCTAAGAACTACCCTGAAACTATATTTTATATCAAGTTACATGTAGCAGCATTGTGCTGAGTTCTGGGGGTTTTTATGTATGGGTTTTAAGAAATAATGTGTCAGCAGACAGTTGTGTAACTCGTTTGTCATATTGGATTTATCCTCAATCAGAGAATATTTGGAAAGCATGTCATATCAAGTCAAGCATGTGACAGACTATGTGGACCTGAGCACAGCTGAAAGGTCACAGAGCTGGTGAGTGCATGTGGCTGCCAGGCTGAAGTGAGGGTGAAAATCAGGTGCAAGTTTGCAGATGACACTAAGCTGGGTGGAAGTGTGGATCTGCTGGAGGGTAGGGAGGCTCTGCAAAGGGATCTAAACAGGCTGGACCGCTGGGCTGAGTCTAACAGCATGAGGTTTAACCCGGCCAAATGCCGGGTCCTGCACTTGGGGCACAACAACCCTATGCAGAGCTACANTATGAGGAGCGGCTGAGAGAGCTGGGGTTGTTTAGCCTGGAGAAGAGGAGGCTGAGAGGAGACCTCATTGCTCTCTCCAACTACGTGAAGGGAGGTTGTGGAGAGGAGGGTGCTGGCCTCTTCTCCCAAGTGACAGTGGACAGCACAAGAGGGAATGGCCTCAACCTCCACCAGGGGAGATTTAGGCTAGACATCAGGAGGAAGTTTTTCACAGAAAGGTTCATTAGGCATTGGAATATGCTGCCCAGGGAGGTGGTTGATTCGCCTTCCCTGGAGGTGTTTAAGGCACGAGTAGACGAGGTCCTGAGGGACATGGTTTAGTGTTCGGTGGGAATGGTTGGACTCGATGATCCGATGGGTCTCTTCCAACCTGCTGATTCTGTGATTCTGTGAAAAAGGGCAGTAAGCTAGATTATTGCTTGAAAAGTAAATTCAGTAGCGGCGCAAGCACTTCATAATTTCAGAAATGAAGCCTCCTCTACAAGAACAGTAACAAAGGAACCCTGAAATATTGACAGGGTTTTCATGGACTTTGGGTTTGTTGATTTTTTTAAAAGCAAAAAGCTGTATGCCACATCTTTTCCCTATAACTCAGAGGTGATTAGAGAGTTCCCATGAAATATGAAACTGCTATACTCAGATGACAAAATAGATGTGAGTCACCATATCTGAGAAACACCTGAGCTTTGCCGAAATGGATAGTAAGGACAGATGAGCCAGAGAGATAAGCGTGTGTCAGTAAGAGCTTTATTACCTATGTGAGAAGCTGGATCCTACTTTCCTTAAAATATATAAGTATATGTTAAAAGTATACTTAATCATTCCCTGGAAATGTCATCCCTGATGTAACAATTAATTCATAAAACTGCCAAAGACTTCCAGGCCTGTGGGAGTCTGGCTGGCATCCGTGATTAATGCTAACTGCGGGTGTGTGACTGGGTTTCCAAAGCACCAGCCATAAGGGAAGCATTTGAAATTACTTAACCCTGACCAGGTGGATTTTATCAAGAGACCCCCAATGAACAGATAACAAGAGGAAAATTGTAATTTTACAGCAATTCAACAGGTAGTGTTGAATGTCTCTTGGGGAGCTTTTTGCTTCAGCAGAGGAAAAGCATTAGACATGATTGAAGGGCACTCTCCACATTATAGACCTGAACTGATTCAAACAAGTTGTTCCATCAGTTGATGCAAAAGGAATGACCCACAACTTCAGTGCTTGTCCTGGGTAGCTACAACTGAAGGAAAAAAAACAGAGCAGCTAATCATCTGCCCTTGTTTCCTCTTTACATGTCTTCAGTGGAAGATCCAATAATGTCAGGAAGTTCAAGAGCTAAATCAGCTGCTCTGCAAGCTGTGCTCAGTAACCCTGGCTTTGTTAGAGACCCAGCTGGCAGCCTGGCAGAGCCAGGATCAATAATGTGTGTGCAGAGCTTGGCTCTAGGAGTTAAACTCTCCCACCAGGAAGAAAGGAAGGCAGGTAAGAGGCCTCAAGTGATGATTATTTTCTCATTAGGAGGGAAACAGCAAATCAATTGAATGAGGGAAAGAGGTTTTTTATGTGACTTTTCTACACATACTGCCCATCTTGGATGTTTTGGCTTTTTTTTACCTTAATGTGGATTATTTGTTAAGATTAAATGGATGAAACAAAGTATTTTTTATTTCATGTGGCAAATAAAGTGGAGCAAAAGTGCCTCAACTGCCCAGCACATCTGAGGGGGGTACATCATGCAGTACCCAAGGGATAACTCCAGAGTGGGTTCCCATTTGAGCTGCACAGACCAGGAAGGGTGCTGGTACCACTAGGGTACCATAAAAAGTCTGTCAGTATTGCCAGTGTCAGTGGCTCTAAATTAGTGAGCAGTAAACAAAGGGTCACAAACTGCTGAAAGTCAGAAAGTGCTGATCCACAGAAAGGCCTTTGGTAGACACTGCCTGAAGTGCCCACAGCTTAGTCAAAACAGACAGTGATACTTACTTCTGTTTTGGAAAAGATATTTCAAGTGGTTGCTAAAGTTTTTGGTCTTTAAAAGTTTAGCTATTTTAAAGGCAACACTCAGGTAAATGGGAAACTCCCCCCAGTGTGGCCAAAGTTTTCCTTCCTAATTCATCTGACCTGAGTCACAAGTAAAACATAGCCTCTACTTTTGTGACAGATGAAATGGTAAAAAGCTCTGACATATGATCTGAAATAGTGTTTTCCAGAGTTATAACCTACCCCTTCTCACAGGGCACTTCTGCCTGCCCAGTCCGTGTAGTGCTGGGGTAAAGTTCACCCATCTGATAAAGTGTTTGCAGCACATGAGCCCAGGCTTTGGGTTGCTGGTAGGTTGGTGGTGGGTTTTTGGGGGAGTGAGAAGTGTTTAACCCAAGGCTAGTATAGAAATAAGTGTTACTTTAAGAGTGATCTCCCAAACATATTTTTCAAGTCACAAGGGGAACCAAATCAGTTAGTGGACATTGAGTCACTGAAGAAGCAACTAGAATTCACTTTTCAGAGAAGTCAAGGGCTGCTAGAACTTTCCTGAGGTCCAAAAGAACTGCCTGATCATTACTAGTAACATTTCTATATTTAAGAAAGTCTGAGATTTAAAAAAGTGACTTTACTAGCCTCTATTACAGCTTTCCACACAGAGAGGTTCATTAGTCTTTTGTACAATTTTATTGTAATTGCTCTCAACCTAAACCCTTTCCTCCATCACCCATGAAGAACATGCCCAGTGTGTCTTTTTCTTCGAAGTGCATTGAAAAATAGTATGGATATTTAAGATATTTTATTACTAGTTATTTGTGTGTAGTGTCAACATAATCCAGAGGAGCTTATTTATGGTCTTTTCTGTTGCTGGGTTGTTTTTTTTTTTTTTATGCTTGGGTGTAAGAGAAACCATATATTTGCTACAATATCTGGCTCCTAATAGTCTTTGCAGCTATATGTGGTTACTGCCAGAGGTAAAAGACACTTCATCCTCACTATTCTTAATGCTGTGCTGCATAAGATATTACCAGATTCTCTTAGACTGGAGATATCCTAAGGATATGCAGCTTCTTTCTTCTGAGCCTTCAATTCACGGTGACATCATCTTGTCTACATAATTCACTGGTTTTTTCCTGATCATAAATCCTTCTGCAGAAGAAACTATTTCAGTAACGAGCCTCATTGCTTGGAGTATGTGCTTTCCGATTTGGTTTGAGAAGTCCTAATTAAAATTGTCTTAGCTTCTCTTCAGGAGGGAGTCTCTGCATATGCCTGGTAATAGAAAGAATGCCAGCCCAGCATTCTGTCTCTGGTGAGTGGGCGTGACTTTGGGTTCATTCCAAATAAATCCATATACCTTTCCTTCCTTTACGTACTCTGTCCATTCAGCTGCTTCTCCCAGAGTACTGTTGCAACAAATATTAATAAAATACTAGTATAATTTTGCAAGAGAGCTATTTGCAGGTCCCAATGTCAGAGCATTTTACCAAAATTAAGCAGTCCTCATTTCAAATTCAAAATACCTTCCCCAGGTTAAGATCTCATTATTGAAGGGTCAAAAAAAAAAAGCTAAATTATCTGATTCTGATTGATTCAGTTAAAAATGCCCTGTTTCCAGTATGCCTTCTGATATATATGGCTGCTACGTGGAACTCAGCTGGAATGGAGGAGTGGAAATCTCCTTTTTCATTTACTACTTCTGCCCTCAAGGCAAAATTCACAACATGCACTATGGAAGTGCTGGTTCTAGTGACATGTTTTATAGCACTATCCAATCTGGCTACAACTTTAATATAACCATCACATTGCCAAGTGTTTTATCTCCCTAAAATACTTCCTTTTTTAAAAAATGTATTTCCTTAGAGTTTTCATGCCAGTTCAAGTACGTATTATTTCTTACTCTCGCCATTCTTTTTTACTTCCTGCCATCCTCTCTGCCTTGACCCTTTGGTGACCATACTTTCTCTCACTGATATGAAGTTATAACTCAGTCTGTTTTCTTTCAGTCCACAGGAAACAGGAAGAAACCTTGCATATCATGACTAAGTGACATTTAGCACATTGAGGATAATCAGTTTCAGCTCTTTTTGAGCAGGCACTGGTAGATTTAAGAAGTCAACACAATAAGAAGTGTCTTACCCACAACAATCTGCCTACTTAGAAACAGCAAGTTGGAATTTATTTAATCTATAGCTCCTTTAAAATAATAGGCTTGGTAAATGTGATGCTTGTTTGCATCAGTTTCTGGAAAGCCTCTTGCTGGTTCTGCTTTATGGCACTGTGGATCTGGGTAACTGGGGCTGCAGGGATAATGTTATTGTTGGTAGCTCTCACATCTCCAAGGGGCTACTGTGGGTTGTACTTTCAGAAAACCCTTAGCAATTCCTCCTGCACCCTGGGGACACCAATCAATACCTGACTTTCTTTTGCTGGTGACATCTGCACAGGATATTGGCAGCATCTCTTACAGCAGGTGTTCATTAAGAAAACAAGCTTTCCCTTCTCAGACTTCCATTCACACCACATTTTGTAATCTGCATAAATCCTTGTGTTTTCCAGGAGAGCAAATGAGATTGTAGAACCAAGGAAATGTGCTTGTGTAAATACACCCTGGAGTCTTGGATATCAGATATCCTCAGCTCATGTGATAGAGCCATGTTTATGATTTATTGTTCACATGCTTATGCATATACGGCCTTCTTTAAAAGTAAAATGTACAACAGAGAATTCAGTGAAACTGCTCTGAAGGTGCAACACAGAGAGGTACAGGATTATGGATGAGGAGTATGGATTAGGAGAGATTCTAGACATGGTTTAGGGAAAGAAAAGAAGGCAACAGGATCAAAATTTTACTGTGATTCACCATTTCCAGAGTAGTCATAATCCCCAAACAAGTCAGGTCACCTACTGCTCTTAATTATACTAGTTTCAGAGAACACAGAACAACTGATAAACTCTTACAATGCCAACTCAGGTAGCTAGAGAATTTGAAGAATTAAAGGAGTCAGAAAGAGACATCTTCAAGTTGTGAATGGAATTGCAGAGGGGTACATGAATATATTCCAGGGGCAGCAAATGCAGATGGGAAGGATTCACTACTGGCAGTGACATGAAAGAGCAGAATATACAAGAGAAGGCAAAAATAAATGATGAGAGTCAGAAGTATTTCCTTCAGTAGGCATCACTGTGGCTGTTTACAATATGAATTTTACAATGCACAGTACAAAATGTGCAATAATATATTTCATTACTCATATATTGCTTCCAGTGACATTTCCTTTGGTGTTAGGATTGCATATCTCTGTGGCTCTGCATGCTTAATGTTGGAATAATAAAAAGATAAGCTTTAAAATTCAGACATGAACTCTACTTTATTTAACCTCTCCTTCAGGTAGTTGCCATGTTTCCATTTTTGTTTGAAGGCCAGATGAGGTAATGACCTACAGTCATTTTAAAATGCTGATCAGGTTAATCATTTATTAACACATTTAAATGTGTTTGTAAGGTCACATTTGGTTGTCTTATAACCACTCTTTTTTTTTCTTTTTTAGTTATCTGTGTCACACAGAAGTTTAAGTAGCAGTAATTAATTTGCATCCTGGAGCATGGATAAAAGTGTTGAAAAATATAGGGAACCAGTAACAATTCATTAGGAAACCCCACTCAAAACATCTTTTAATGATCGTCCCTTTGTCAAGATAACACTTTAATTTTTTCAATTGACTTGTTATTAATATATTTTTAACCGGAGTAGTATGCTGCACTAAATCAAACCCCATATAAAAACTTAAAATTATCACAATGATGGAAGGATCATTACTGATCAAACATGGTCTTGTTATGGAGTGACACTAGAGGATTTCCTTTGCTTTTTGCTTTGTGTTTGACAAGACCTATTTTCCATAAAATTATTAGCTGACATTAATTGTCCTTAGCTGCTTTAAAGCCTCATCAGTTGCATTGCTTGCAATCTTGCCAGCTGTGTGCAGCATAAGAGTAATACGTGTCCTCATGATCTAATTTGGTGTCTAAGAGCTGACACCGTGCTGTGGTATAAGGATATGCTATGTAGATTATTATTGTCAGAGGGAGTCTTTATTTTGCTGTGGAAAATATAAATAGTTCATCTTATCTGCTATTAGCAGCAGAAGCCAAGAGATCCCTCACTGAAACTCAGTGTATGCTTTCTGTTTTATTCTCTCATTATTTCTTATCTCTTCAGCTGCTATAGAACTGTATCACCAGCATCTCTTATTCCGGATTGTCTTTCTGTGTAAATGTGATACGTGTGAAAGTAGAAACAAAATATAAGATCAGTGAAAAACAATCTGTGACTTGCACTGTAAACAATTAAACATTGTCAAATATATTTTACATATCTTATCTTACCCACCACTGGCTCAGGAGTAGCTGCTCCCCTGTCTCTTTCCCCTCCCTGTTTACTGTCTTTTCCTGGGCTCGGTGAGGTATGAAATTCTGCTGTTCTCAAGCTTTGTCTTTGGTGATGGTTTCCTTTGTCTAAGCTGTGCCATCCTGGAGTTGTAACTGCATTTCGGGAATCTTCCTTCCAAAAAACCATGTAGTGACCTGGGCATGTTCCTAGAACCAATGAGCTGTTTGTTTTCCTAAAGAGAGCAAGGTATGAAAAGTAAAACGGTTGTGAAAAGGCAGTCTGCATTAGTGTCTCCTCATGTATTCTTGCTCTGGTCTGCCCTTTCCATTATTTCTGCATAACCGCATGCAGTCACATGATGACATCTGGTCTAGAGTTAAATCATGTCTGTTCTCCAATCTTGTTTATTGTAATGGCACATGGGCACATGCACTGGCACACGAAGGATTGTCTGCAGGGTGGCTCCGCACATGCATCTGGGAACAGCTCTGCCTCAAGCATGCTTCCAAATCTGTCACCTTTACCCAAGGGACTTTGGCCTTTTGGGAAGCCACCACTTCAGCCATGACTGGTGCCTGCTGTTGCAATGGTTTTGAGTGTGGGTTTCAAGATGTGCATAGAGTATCAGTATAAAATACAGATGTAGACACTTGTTTCAGGATATCTTAAGGGACCTTGTGAGAACAGGCTCTGCAGTGCATTTTCCTTTGTTTACAAACCAATAGATACTTCTTGGGTTTACAGTTATTTGCAATCCTAGCCTTAAGTGGTCACTGATCACTAACCTTTGCATCACTCTGCACAGCTCAACTGCATGCCTAAGTGACTAAAAATGCTAGGATCCAATCAATGTGGATTCAGTGGTACTAACAATAGAAGTTATGCCTATTACATTGTTTCTGAATGTTTTGGGTTTTTTTTCCCTGAAATGTTTCTAATGTTGATTTTACTTGATTAGATATTTCAGTTATTTTGCCAGGAGAATTTTGTATAATAAAACCTGATTGCTCCTTTATGGCTCCAATGGTGTGGCACTTGCAGCAAGGGGAGGAGGTGATATTGCTACTACTGGTCATGAGGTTCAGCTCTGTCCCAGCTACTAGCGTAATATCTTGTACTTTTGGCTAATGCCTGGTGAAAATCCCCTGCTTCGGGGAAGAGGTATTTGTCCTTTTGTTTTCTGTAGTAGCTTTGTTTTCAGATATTGATCCAGCTGTTTTTTCATAAGGAGAGTGTTCTGTCAGTGGGATTTCTGTGTGGGAGGTCCTCAAAACATTGCCAAGAGAGTTACCAGCATACAGCCACAGGCGAATTCCCTCATTTTTCATTTTGATGCCTTAAGGAACTATTCTCACTGCCTGTTTCAAAGGAAGTGGCTTCTCCTAGCCATCCCGCTGGACAGTCTCCACTCCTGAAGGTAATGCAGACCTCCTGTGTTAGGTCCTGGCTTAGAATTACCTTCTGGAGTCTCCTTCAGAGTTCCACAAGGCATCTAAGAAACTAACCTCATGGTGCATCCGTGACCCTCTAATGCTGTAAATGCTTCATTGTGTAAGGATTCCTTCTTCTAAAGCTTATCTATACTGAAATCATTGAAACTGTTGCTTATTTTATAAAATACAACTGCCAAAAGATACATAATGAGGCCCCAAATTTGAGCGAGGGACTCTAGAGCCATTTTGTAGCAGGTAGTTAATGGAATAGGTTACCTTGGCACAGGAGGTGGATTTCCAGTCTCTCTTTCAAGCATTAGATTGACAACACGGCATAAGCAAGCAAGAAGCATGTCCTTTGTAAAGAGCTATTATGTGTAAATTGCAGTATTCTCTGCCTCTAGATCATACTGGGATTAATTTGAAAGGGATAAGAAGGAACTGCTAATTTAAATCAACTTTTAAGAAAGAGCAATCAATGTTTGATCTTTTATTAAATATTTTGCCACTTGTGTCAGAGAAACATCTGGTAATGCTTCAAGTAGGAATTCATTACACAGCAGTGGAAAAACAAATTTGATTGTGGAATGGTATGTTCAGAGAAAAAATGACAAGAGCAGTCCTGGTGGGAGCTGGTGGAAAACTTGGTCTTCAGTTTAACTTGATTAACAAAGTATTTTATTCTTCGTGCATGTATATGTACTTATTTTTTTGTGGTTCTGTTTAAAAGCTTTGTTTGTGTTTCCAAGTGATGTAGAGCATGATTAAATGCAGAAGGATGGAAACGACATCTGACTGCACCTTATCTAGCAGTGAGTAACCTGTTAATATGGTGCATTTCACACCTCATTGCTGACCATAGTAAAAGTTTTTATCCACTCTAATTCCTTAGTAAATAGTAATGTACAGTATTCCCTAGCATCTGTCTATGTAGTTTTCTTTACCCATTCTTCTTTGTAATTATATTCCCTTTATCCTATGGTGATTCTAATCAAAGCCAAACCCAGTTGTTTTAATGATCAGTTTTTATTAGGCCTCCAGGCAAACTGCACTGCAGAGATATGTCGTTGGAGCTCAACATTATTAAGCTTCTGCAGAAATGATTGATTTAACCTTTTTGCATATTGCAAGAATTAAAAACTGAGTAAATCATCAGAGGTTTATTATACTAAGTGATGTGTGCAACCTATTGGGCATTTTGTTTGTTTTAGTTGTACAGTACTTGTCTTAAAAATAATCATTTATGGTCCCAATCCAAAGGCTCCTAAAGCTGATGTATAAGTCGCTCTTTTAGTTTTGTAGCTGAGTGATCTCAGCTGCTCTCATATGACATTCACAATATAGAAAAGAAAACACACAGTTAAACTCAGAATTCCCACAGAGTCCAGAGAGGCTAAGATTTTAGCAGATAAGCTTGGGTTATGTTAAGGATGACCTTAGTTGTTTGGGTTTTTTTTTAAAAAGCAATGATTGTGAAAGCCGCAGTATTCACATAAAATTATATATTGGGGGCTACTTGGTTGTCAGATCTCTACTGTGAAGTGTGTTGTGGACAAACCACTAGTTCCTGTAGTGTTGTCATTACTATCACCACAAAATGGAGGAGCTGTAGTCATGGATGACAACATCTGACAAACGCCTGGCCCCAAAACCAGGTTTACTCAACTGTAGTAACTCACATTCAAGCAAACTGTGCTGGCAACCAGAGAGGTAAAGGGGGAGGTCTTGTGCCTGGCAGCAGTGCTCTTGGCAGCAATCGGAGCCCATGCGCCTGTTCACAAGGCATCTGGGGCTCAGCTGTGCCTAGGACCAGAGTCGTCCTCCTGGGCCAGGGGGTTGTTCTGAGGGAATTACTTTGGCAAATAGAGACTGGTCATTCAATTACAAAAATCAGTGAGTAGATTGAATAAACATGTTGCATCTCACATGAATAAGCACAGTCATCCCTTGAGTCACAAAAATGGTTGAAAGAGCCAAGACAGCACTTGGACACCAGCACAGTGTGAGTGGCCAGGAGAGAGGATTCCCAGCAGGCAAAACAGCAGGAGTGATAATAACGTTCTCAACATTCTTGTTATCCCAAGCAGGTCAAACAAAACATCTTAATTGGTTTGCAGTTCCAAAATATTTCACAAACAGCAGAGGGTGGAAACATTTCAGTGTTTCTGAAAGATCCCGAATCTGCTTGCCGAAAGGGAAGCTTGGTGGCTGGTCCTGTCTGGGCATGAGGCAGTCTGAGGAGGGCAGCAAGGAGGACAGCTTGTTTGCTGCCTTGCTGGGACTGGCACAAACCTAGACTGGCTGGCAGTAGGTCAGCAACTCATCTACCTAGCCAAGGGCTTGTGTAGGGGGTTTCACTGGTATCTACACATTCCGTTGACTTGGCTTTTTCTATAAAAGGCTTTTGTTCAGTGCTGTTTGTTAAGCCCTTCTCTTCTTTGCTCATTGCACCTGACTGCTACAGCTAGTGGCTTGTCACAGGTGAAAGGGCTTCTACAAGGGACAGGGATTCAAGCTCTACCTGCCCATGTGTTTGAGTGATCGTGAAGGTTCATTCTTTGAGGGTTCATCTTTCCGTGGCTAGTCTTGAAGGTTCATTCTTGAGAAGCAAGAATAGTGAGGAAGCAAAGTGCTTCCATAGGGCAGCCGGTGGGATGGAGTAGGGGCAGGTAAGAAGACAGGAAACACAAGAAGTACAGAGCAGTCAGAGAGAGAGGACCTGGCCTCTGCTAAGGATAGTTTGGGTAAAGGCATGCAGAAAAGACTGGCTTTTGTCAAATGAAAGGGAACAAATGAAGAAGTTAGGGCATTAGATCTTTGCAGGAGTCCCAAGGGAGGTGGCAGGACCCTGGGCAGCCACCCACCCCTGTGATCAGTGCAGTTAACAGAGCCAGTAATGAACCTGAGAGGAAATGGGAGATTATTGTTGCCAAATCCCTGAATGAGGAGGGTAACCCTGCACCCCTGTTCCTTGAAAAGGACTGGAAATCACAGAATAATTTAGGTTGTAAAAGACCTTTAAGATCATTGAGTTCAACTTTAAACCTCACACTGCCAAATCCACCACTAAACCATGTCCCTATGCACCACATCTATACAACTTTGAAGTCCCTCCAGGGGTGGTGACCCAACTACTTCCTTGGGCTGCCTGTTCCAAAGTTTGACAACCCTTTCAGTGAAGTAATTATTTCCTAATATCCAGTCTGAACCTCCCCTGACATAACTTGAGTCCATTTTCAAGAGGTCCTATCACTTGTTACTTGGGAAAAGGGTAGAACACCTGCCTCACCACAACCTCCTTTCAGGGAGTTGTAGAGAGAAACGAAGTCTCCCCTCAGCATCCTTTTCTCCAGAGTAAACAACCCCACCTCCCTCAGCCACTCCTCCTAGCACCTGTGCTCCAGACCCTTCACCAGCTCCATGTCTCTTCTTTTGCTAGGATGAAAAGCCTCCTCTTATCAGTTGCCTTTTCCCCGAGTAAGTATTTACTTAGTGATCAGACATCCCTTAAACTTCTCTTTGATAAGCTAAATAAATTTAACTCCTTAAGACTGTCACTCTGAGATGTGTTTTCCCATCCTTTAATCAATCTAAAGACTTACAGCCATATCCAATTTATCACACTCTCTCTTTATGTGTGAACACCAATGCTGAATGTAGTATTTTGCTGTCAGGAGTGGCAATAAATGTAGTGCTATTATAATTTATTCCGTTTTCCCCTGCTCTGTGCCAAAAGCACTCTGGTTCCTGTAGCCATAAAGCTACTTTGAAAGCATATCTTCAGGTCACAATATGCCACAATGCTCCAGTCAGGCTGTGGGCTTTATCCCTGTATGTGTGTGACTTACTCTCTTCAACTGCTATGAGGTTTATCCAGTTATCCAGCATACACAGGGGTTGGTGGGGATTTTTCCTCACTATTTACTCTTTGCAATTTATCATAATTATTCATCAAACCATTTTGCCTTTGTGCTAATCACTAGCTGCATGCAGACAATTAATAGAGTATGGGTTTACCAACATTGCTGTGTGTGTCACTCTTCTGATAATATCAGCAGGATTGTTTTCTAGCATAAGAAGACTTCAGTTCTACTCAAAGAAGGAAGCATTTGCTCTGTCAGCAATTTCTAAAGACTTCATTCCATTCTTCCTCACATTATTTTGTAGCTGTCCAGGAAGGCTTTGCACAGCAATAGATAGAGCTGCCTCAATAATCCCTGTCCAGTTACCATGCCATATGTGCTGTGGGAATTCCCAGCCATCTCAAGTATAAAACTCAATAGTCTTGGACATAGAGTGAAGAAGGAAGATGTTAGGTTTGTTTAGGGGCTTCTTTTGCTGGTTTTGCTGATTTCTTTTCCTTTGTGGGAACAGGGTTTGGGGTAGGAGGAGGGGTCTGGGGTTGGAGGGTCTAGGTTTAAAGGTAATTATTTTTGTAACAGAATTAAAACCTGAAACATATTAAACAGATTTCTAATACAAACAGGAGCAGCATTAGCTTTTAAAGGATTGCTATTATCGTTTCAGGATTGCAATGTGGTTTAAACTGTAATAGTTATTGATTTTTATATTAGTGTTCTTGCTCCTTGTATTGCATTTCTGCTGCCATCTGCTAAAACAGGAACGATATTTTTCACTTTACTGACTGGACAATGAATTGGAATATTGTATTCCTACATGGTCTGGATCACTGAGGTGATGATAAGCTTACAGGGAAAAGGAAAGCTGTGGACAACTCAGCTGCTGGGACACTTGCATTTTAAACTTACAGGCAGTGATTATTAAGTGTATGTAGAATAAATATTCCTAAACAACTTGTAAGTCAGTTATGGAATTTTTCTCTAAATAGTACCACAGCTGCTTCACAGGGCGCTGTGCTTTTAAGAAGAGAAACTATTACTGCAGTGTCTTGTGCTGGTGGTCTCAGTCAGCATGGGTTGGGAAAGGGGGGGAATTCCCAGGCCAATCAGTTTTTACTTAGTTGAACTCCTACTAAAAGCAGCAGCAATTGAAGTCAGGTGCTCTCCTTGTGCAAATCTCTACCCCAGTTCCAGACCAAAAGTTGACTGGAAGTTGTCCAAATTGAGCCTAAAGTGTAACAAAACTCACTCTGAGGCTTTCTCTCAAAGATCTTCTCTTTCCCAATTCCCACATCTATTGTTTTGTTTATCAAAATATCTCATGCCTTTGCTGAAAACATGGGACTTTCCTTTATTGATTGGCCTGTACTATTGCCCATCTTCAGACTGTCTCCCCTGCCTGGAGGAGAAGGACCTGGGGATGTTGGTTGACAGCTAACTGAACATGAGCCAGCAGCGTGCCCAGGTGGCCAAGAAGGCCAATGGCATCCTAGCTTGTATCAGAAACAGCATGACCAGCAGGTCCAGGGAGATTATTCTCCATCTGTGCTCGGCACTGGTGAGACTGCACCTCAAATACTGTGTTCAGTTCTGGGCCCCTCACCACAAGAAGGATGTTGAGGCTCTGGAGTGTGTATCCAGACAAGAGCAATGAAGCTGGTGAAGGGGCTGGAGAACAGGCCTTATGAGGAGCAACTGAGAGAGCTGGGGTTGTTTAGCCTGGAGAGGAGGAGGCCGAGGGAAGACCATTGCTCTCTACAACTACCTGAAAGGAAGTTGTTGAGAGAAGGGAGCTGGCCTCTTCTCCCAAGTGACAGGGGACAGGATGAGAGGGAATGACCTCAAGTTCCACCAGGGGAGGTTTAGGCTGAACATCAGGAAAAAATATTTCATGGAAAGGTTCATTGGGCACTGTCAGAGGCTGCCCAGGGAGGTGGTTGATTCACCTTCCCTGGAGATGCTTAAGGCATGGGTGGACATGGTGCTAAGGGGCATGGTTTAGTGTTTGATAGGAATGGTTGGACTCGATAGTCCGGTGGGTCTCTTCCA
The DNA here is from genome assembly GCA_013389865.1 of Piaya cayana. Lineage (NCBI taxonomy): Eukaryota > Metazoa > Chordata > Aves > Cuculiformes > Coccyzidae > Piaya > Piaya cayana. Next base: position 54,270 of record WAAB01023706.1, on the reverse strand, counting down.
TCCTGGTGATTCTATGATTCTATGATTCTATACTCCTCGTGGTGGACACAGCTTGCGCTTTGTTATTTTCTCTCCTTAAAAGTCCTTATAGTTATAGACCTAAAGAAGGTGGGGGGGAGCAGGAGGCTGTGCACTTTTAAGAAGTGTGCCCTTGATCCTTTTTCTGGCAAAAACAAGCTTCTGGTGTCCTGTGGTCCTTTCGAAAGGGTTACCCCATTCCCCTTTCCCTCTGTCTTTCCAGAGCACTCCGTGGTGGGTTGGATGCTGCCCATTGCTGCACACACAAGTCGTACACACTGCTACTGCACAGAATATTTGTAGTGAGTTACTCTATAAATGAGCAGAATGCTGTTCAGAATAGGAATATTCTGAAATGGAGTTGCCTCTTGATTATGACTTTTCCAAGAAAACTAATTTTGCCTGATGATAGAGAACAATAATAAGCAGTACTTAATTAGCATAAATTAGGTTTAATGGGAACATATTTTTCTAGTGCCAAGTAGTTAAAAGGTATTTAATAGAACTGAAATTCTGAGAGTTCATCTTAGACTGCCTGAAGGTGCCAACTGAATTTTAAGGCCTGTGTTCTCAGGGGTATTCAGGGACCTCTGTCAAGTGTGCAGAAAAAGTTTGGTGGCCTTAATTCAGGGAGAGCTGGCCCAGATAGTTCAAGTTCATTAAACAAGATTGTGTAGGAGTCCTTTTTATTTGTTTGTTTATATTAAGGTAAATATAAAAAATATTTCAAAATTTAGATTCAGAGTATAGGAATATAAGGGAACTTTAATTTTGTCAGAGATCTGACTGTCTCTTTATTCTGTCTCTGACAAAAGCCTTGCATATCTATTCCAAGTTCCCTTAACAATCCCTTGAATGTATTCTCAATTTGCAGCAGTATATAGCCAAGGGACTTCCATGCCATTTACTGCTTCTGTATTATTGAAAGATTTTATTTGTATTTCTTTTACCCTTTTTAGACCCTCTTGGGCAGTGCATGGCAAAAGCCCAAATTGCAGGCTGGACATGACATTTTCCATCTTCTTTACATTTCCTGGAGTCTGAATGCTCAATTTCTCAATCCTCAGTTGCATTATTGCATGTAGTTACCGGGATTAAACATAATTTGTCCTTAGTGAGACATGCTGTGTTCCACCTCACCACACACACTGACTGCGCTTCCCAAGTCACGGGGTGACAGGGAGGAGGAATTTTGGAAAGGTAACCCTGGTGTACGATTGTGCCAAACCACCATGTGCATGTCAAGCTAATGTTAATCCATAGAATCATTGAATGGTTTGAGTTGGAAGGGACTTTAAAGATGACCCAGTTCTAACCCTGCTGCCATGGGTAGGGACACCTCCCTCTGGATCAGGTTGCTCAAAGCCTCATCAAACCTGGCCTTGAACACCTCCTGGGATAGGGCAGCCACAACTTCTCTGGGAAACACGGGCCAGGGCCTTACCACCCTCACACAAATACATTTCTTCCTAATCTCTCATCTAAATCTCCCCTTCTTCAGGTTAAAACCACCCCCCCCCCCCATCCTGTCCCTGCATTGCCTAATAAAGAGCCCCTCCTAGCTTTCCTGGAGCCCCTTTCAGCATTGGGAGGCTGCAATTAAGTCTCCCCAGAGCCTTTTCTTCTCTGAAAAGAGAACAATCACCACTCTCAGCCTGTCCTTGCATAGGAGGTTTTCTAGCCCTCTGATCATTCTCTTGGCCTCCTCTGGGGGGGTTTACTCCACAAGTCAAGGCGGAACAGAGAGCTGGAGGAATTAATTCTAGGAGAAAAAACAATGGAATATTTAAAAAAAAACAGTCACGGAAATTGTAAAATAAAGCAAATGTAAATAATAAATATTTTGCATACGAGAAATTAATAAGCAGTGCTTGTGGGTGGGTTTTTTTCAAATATTGGAAAGAAAAGAGTCTTTGTAATGAGATTCTTATAATCTCTAAGATGTTAAGAAACAATATTGAGTGTCCAGCCCACCAATGCCATGCCCTGCACTTCAGAAGTTTGGTAGTAAGGAAGAATGGGTGTCTCTGCATCTCTAGGTGGGAATTTGAACATGAGTTCTGTGCCTGGGGAGCACCGCTGAGAGGCAGAACCATTTTATCATCTACTGAACCACAGAAAGCAACAGGCTTGCAAAGAGGGAACATGGTTTTACTTAGTTTATCTGTGGTTTTGGACAGACTGGGTTCAAGCTTGGCCTTTTTCTATGGCATACTTACATAAAGCAGCCCGATCTATTCCATGGTCAGTTCTAATTGTGTAGGTTAAAGTTCCCTTTGCAGCCCCTGCCTTTTTTTCTTGTATTCTCTTTTTGGCCTGTCTTAGGCTAAAAGCCTAAGTCAGAACTTTAATCACTTGCCACAAGGATGGCTGCAGGATTCTTCTGGTGTTACCGCTGCCCCTCGAGCATTCTCCGAACAAATCCCCTACTNTTAATTCAGGGAGAGCTGGCCCAGATAGTTCAAGTTCATTAAACAAGATTGTGTAGGAGTCCTTTTTATTTGTTTGTTTATATTAAGGTAAATATAAAAAATATTTCAAAATTTAGATTCAGAGTATAGGAATATAAGGGAACTTTAATTTTGTCAGAGATCTGACTGTCTCTTTATTCTGTCTCTGACAAAAGCCTTGCATATCTATTCCAAGTTCCCTTAACAATCCCTTGAATGTATTCTCAATTTGCAGCAGTATATAGCCAAGGGACTTCCATGCCATTTACTGCTTCTGTATTATTGAAAGATTTTATTTGTATTTCTTTTACCCTTTTTAGACCCTCTTGGGCAGTGCATGGCAAAAGCCCAAATTGCAGGCTGGACATGACATTTTCCATCTTCTTTACATTTCCTGGAGTCTGAATGCTCAATTTCTCAATCCTCAGTTGCATTATTGCATGTAGTTACCGGGATTAAACATAATTTGTCCTTAGTGAGACATGCTGTGTTCCACCTCACCACACACACTGACTGCGCTTCCCAAGTCACGGGGTGACAGGGAGGAGGAATTTTGGAAAGGTAACCCTGGTGTACGATTGTGCCAAACCACCATGTGCATGTCAAGCTAATGTTAATCCATAGAATCATTGAATGGTTTGAGTTGGAAGGGACTTTAAAGATGACCCAGTTCTAACCCTGCTGCCATGGGTAGGGACACCTCCCTCTGGATCAGGTTGCTCAAAGCCTCATCAAACCTGGCCTTGAACACCTCCTGGGATAGGGCAGCCACAACTTCTCTGGGAAACATGGGCCAGGGCCTTACCACCCTCACACAAATACATTTCTTCCTAATCTCTCATCTAAATCTCCCCTTCTTCAGGTTAAAACCACCCCCCCCCCCCATCCTGTCCCTGCATTGCCTAATAAAGAGCCCCTCCTAGCTTTCCTGGAGCCCCTTTCAGCATTGGGAGGCTGCAATTAAGTCTCCCCAGAGCCTTTTCTTCTCTGAAAAGAGAACAATCACCACTCTCAGCCTGTCCTTGCATAGGAGGTTTTCTAGCCCTCTGATCATTCTCTTGGCCTCCTCTGGGGGGGTTTACTCCACAAGTCAAGGCGGAACAGAGAGCTGGAGGAATTAATTCTAGGAGAAAAAACAATGGAATATTTAAAAAAAAACAGTCACGGAAATTGTAAAATAAAGCAAATGTAAATAATAAATATTTTGCATACGAGAAATTAATAAGCAGTGCTTGTGGGTGGGTTTTTTTCAAATATTGGAAAGAAAAGAGTCTTTGTAATGAGATTCTTATAATCTCTAAGATGTTAAGAAACAATATTGAGTGTCCAGCCCACCAATGCCATGCCCTGCACTTCAGAAGTTTGGTAGTAAGGAAGAATGGGTGTCTCTGCATCTCTAGGTGGGAATTTGAACATGAGTTCTGTGCCTGGGGAGCACCGCTGAGAGGCAGAACCATTTTATCATCTACTGAACCACAGAAAGCAACAGGCTTGCAAAGAGGGAACATGGTTTTACTTAGTTTATCTGTGGTTTTGGACAGACTGGGTTCAAGCTTGGCCTTTTTCTATGGCATACTTACATAAAGCAGCCCGATCTATTCCATGGTCAGTTCTAATTGTGTAGGTTAAAGTTCCCTTTGCAGCCCCTGCCTTTTTTTCTTGTATTCTCTTTTTGGCCTGTCTTAGGCTAAAAGCCTAAGTCAGAACTTTAATCACTTGCCACAAGGATGGCTGCAGGATTCTTCTGGTGTTACCGCTGCCCCTCGAGCATTCTCCGAACAAATCCCCTACTTATTCTTCAGATTAGGAGCATTTTTTTCACTCTGTATTTGTAAAGCACATAAGCTTGCACATATTTTGGCCCAGGATTTAGCCTTCTAGCTACTATTAAAGGTCTGCTTTGTGCTCTGTGTGGGTAGTAAATAATTGCCCATGTTTGCTGTGAAAGCTTCTGATTTGTAGGCAAAGACATTAGTAAATTGATATTTGGATTTTGAAGCATTTAATTCAAGTCACACACAAAGTGAGTGCATGCAAGACCATTAAATGCTGCATGTATTTTTGCACCTTTCTCTAAACACATTCTTCAAATGAGGCCTGTCTCCTCAGTAGCTGCTTTTGAAGCCAGAGAAGAATATTACTCAAACAAATCAGGCTCTGGCCCTGTACTCAGTGTTTGTGTGTTTCAGATTAGGAGTAAACAGTATGACGTGGGGCCTGGGGTTAATGGATGGGTTTTGATCCTCTTTGTATTGGGTGATGTCATAGTCTAATAACACAGACCTCTGGAATTCCTCTGCAGTAAAGAGCTCCTCTAACCATGGCAGTATCCCTTCAGGCCCCTCATATGGGAAGGGTAATTAAAGTTCTTAGAAAGAAGAATAGCTGTTACTTGACATAAATCCTTACCATCTTAAGATATTTGCATTTCCTGTTGCTATAATTAAAGAGGACTTCATACCCTCCTCTGCTTTTATTCTCCCAGAGTACCTATGCTCCTGTATACAGGCTGGGAATGGAAAGACTGAGAAAATGGCTCCTTTTTCCAAGGCAAGAAGGAATTCTTTCATGGACAGAGGAATAAATCTACCTCCAGATATTCCTGCTTGGGATCCCTGCCCTGCTTTATGGCCAGGCACTGTGTGCTGTGTTGCTGAGGGTACAGAACTGAAGAAAAAATAGAACTGCTGCTGAAGCGAAGGCTTATGTTTGGTAGCTGCTTCTGATACAGAGCCTGTGGTTGGGACTGTTTATCATCTTGCTCATAATGAAGCCATTACACTGCAGTCACAACTCTGAATTGCAGCTAATAGATTTTCATTTTGATTTTGTGGTTAAGTCATATTTGATAAATTCAGAAATGTGTAGGAAGCAACTTAACTAGACAGTTTCTTTTTAAATAACTGACTTGCATGTAATTTGCATGAGGATTTTGGAAAGAAAAAAAGGGATTCTGTAGCAAATCTTTACAGGTATTAAATGGCAAATCCAGAGCATCTACTTGATGAGTATGAGTCTCCTACCTTTTTGGGATCTGTTAACTTTCAGCTGTTAATGATAAACATTCATTTATTTTTGTGTGTGTGTGTACATGTACTCATGTATTTGCATGTGCACATCAAATTTTTACAGTACTTAGTATGGAATTCTTCAACATGCTTTCTATGTTGTCTTAAAGATCATCTTAAATAATATTACTAAAATTCTTTTAGGAAACAAAATTCCATTACCTGCTTCTCTGCAGACAAATGCATAAGTATGTAGTTTTTGTCTCATTGTTTTTTGCTCTTATTTTGAGTTTGAGTGGTGCAGACTGGTTTGCACATAGCCTAGAAGAATGCCAGCTTGTGATATTTCTTTGCATAGGGTTGTCCATTTTAGAACCACTCTGGAAACGTTTCAGCACAAAGTACCTTTATATATATTCTACATGGAGGTGGATGGAGAAGTTCTTACCTTAATTAAGCCAGCATTCTCAGAAATACTACAGCCAAGCCAATCTCCCGACACTATCCATAGGAACTTCATCAGTATTTTCATATTTGGAGGCCAGAATACGAGCATGCAAATCTGTGGTTTGGGCCAAATGTTCAAAGGAGTTTTATAGCTGCAAGTAGGATTTTCAAGGGGACCCAAGTAAACCAGCAGCAGATACCTTCAAGTAACTGGAGAAAATGTAATAAAATCCTAAACAAAAATCTATCCCCTTGGCATTTCAGACAGCATTAATCTCAGAGGTGCTGAGAATCACATCTCCTTGGAAGTTAGCTTGGCATTAAGGTGCAGTGCAGCCCAGCACAGCCACTGCATACAATGGAATGGACAAGCCTTCTTCCCACAGCCAGTTGGTCTTTCCAGTGAGGATGCTCTTCAGGTCTGCAAAATCAAGCCCTGTGTTTCCATTCTGGCCCTGTACCCAGTCCTGTCTGTGTAAGACAAGTCTCTAAACGTCATTAACTGTACCAAAATGCTGAAGTGTTTCTGTCACAACTACCTCTCTTTGACAACAGTTGCCTTATTGTTGTCAACTCTCATGTCTCCCTTTTAGTTTTTGCCTCCTTCCTTTTTTATCCTCTCCATTTGCCTTCTGGGTCTTCTCCTTTCACCCCACATACTTTCCCAGGGTTTTCTTTCTGAGTTCTTTCTTCTTCCTTTGCCACTTCTTTCTTGCCTGGGGCTCTCACTGCTGTGGTTCCTGATACTGGAGATGAGTCTGGACAGCACATCTCTATTCGCGCTTTGGGCTTCCTGTGCTTTCACATGTGCGCCACATTTATGCTCTCCATTCAGTTTCTCCTTTGCCCCTGTTCACAAGGCATAGGCTGTATGTCTGCAGGCCTGCTGCCTTCTGTTTGCCCATCCCCATTTACTAACTGCAACCCTAAATGCATCCCTAGCCCTAAGCAGTCTTCTCTAGCTGACCTTCATCCCAGTATTACTCAGACATATAAAAATCAGTCAGAATCACGTATTTCAATGAACAGGCCAGTCAACAGATCGTGTAAACTGTGAGCTATGCACCTACAGAAATACAACCTCAGACCATTAAAACTGCATACTTTGTGTCTGGTTTAGGATTTGTATATAAATGCCGTACAGAGAGACTTTATTAGAGCTTAGTGAACCAAAGTCTGGTCTTGGGTTTTCATAGTTCAGGAGTTATTGGTTTGAATGCACTACAGGGGTTAAGAAGAAAGAATAAGTTTAAAATCATGTTGTGGAAACTCCTGATGAATTATATACAGCCTGTTTATCAGATTACTGTCATCATTGTAAGACAAAATTATGGCAAAAATACACTCAGTGAAGAATCCTATGTCAGGAAAAAATTGATTAATCTACTAAATGCTCTTCCAAATGTTTTAGCAGAGTAAGACATACACAAACTAGACCTTTGGAGGAACACCAGTAGAAGGACATTGCTATGAACTAGAGGAGCTCTCACTCACAGTCTATTACTTCACATTGTGGTGCTGGTGCTGTTTTGTTCAAGTAGATGGTATGAAAATTGTGGTGAATGTCTTTAGCAGGTTTCTCAACTGAAGTTGTATTTCTCTTTATTTGTGAACAACAGAAGTAAACAGCCATAGTTGTGCTGTCTGAGCCGTAGAGTTTCTTCACCTCAAAAATAGCCAGCATGGGCTTACAAAAGGGCATCATTTCCCAAGGAAGCTTGTTGAGTCAGCTGCTACTTTCCTGCCAGATTTGTGTCTGAACTCTTAGCTACTGCTTTCTAGGTCGTTAGAGACCAGCAATGAGGGATGATATGTTACAGATGTTTTGCTGGCATGCTATGTTTCAAAAATGGACGGGCCCAATCATAAAAATGTTGCGATACTGCTAGCACTACTGCCACAGGACCAGCGCCTCTAAGGATGGGCTATTTTGCTTCTACCCTGCCTAACCCCAACAGGAATATGCATGAAAGCATCAGGCATCCTGGGTGTATGCACTTCAACCACTATGAATATGTGCTGTGCTGCTCTGAGAGTTTGGTACCGCCAGAGTCACGTTTAAACCATTGTGTTTGTGCGTACCAGTGTCCAAACTCATAGAATGGCAGAAAACAGCTCTATCGTTGTTAACAAAGGAGAGAAATATTGGCTGTCTGAAAAGAAAGCATCCTGAAATCCTAAGAATTGTATATCTAAGACACTCATAAAATCTTTGATTCAGAGCTAAGTGATAGAGTCTTTCCATTGAACCCAGTGAGTATTTAAAACAGTGTTGAATCAAGTAAGAGGTGATTCAGCCCAAAACTGTTGAATTCTTCCATTTCTTTCCTTTTTATTTCTGCATAGCAGTTAGCCTTGTGCATGCAAATAGTGGCAACTGAAAATTGTATTACTTATTTTGCCCTTGCAATGGAACTTAAACTTTCTTCATGTATCCCCATCTTCTCTTTAATTCTTCTGTTTCATTAAGAAGAGACTACTGAGACTTCCAGACTCACCTATTAGCTTTCTAATGGAGCTAGTGTCTGCCAACATCTTCTGTCAGCAACAAAACAGAGGTAAACATGTCTGAGACAGTTTTGGCTTTGTTGTTTTTTTTTGTTTTTTTTTTTTTTGCTTGGATTTAAATAACTGTCCCTTGTCCAGTGAAGTATTCCCTTTTCACTTACACAAGTGTCTCTAGCACTCAAACGTGGATGTCTGAGCCTGAAGCAATCTGTTTACTGCTCTGGCTTTCCACAAGAATTATGGAAAACTGCTGATGTTTCTTATAGGAATATATACCTGGTGAGATCTATAGACTATTACCCACTACTACTGCTCCATGTAGGAGGGGATGAAGCAGCAGTGAAAACCCTAGGGGAGATTTAAAGAGATTTTTAGGGCCTTGGGATGGAAACTGAGGGAATATGGGGCCCAGGTGATTTTTTTCTTCACTTCTTCCAGTTACAGGTGGTGACATAGCACAGCTCACAAGGATACAGTCAATTAATAATGGCTCTGTGGCTGGTGTCACTGCAATAACTTTGTGGTTTTTTGATAATAGAATGGCGTACGCAGCACCAGGACCACAGGCTTCAGATGAGAGTCACCTTTCTCAGAGGGGGAGGAGGGTCTTTGCCCGGGAGCGTCCAGGGGTTGTAGATAGGGTCAAAATTAAGAGAAGAAAAAAACAACTGGAACCTTGTGGTTGGTGTATACTACAGGCCACCTGATCAAGGAGAGCCAACCAATGAAGTCTTCTTCCTGCAGCTAAAACAGGCTTCTTGCTTACAAGCTCTCATCCTACTCGGGGACTTCAACCACCCTAACATATGCTGGAAAAGTATCACAGCAAGCTGTAGGCAATCCAGGAGACTCCTGGAGTGCGTTGAGGATAACTTCTTAGTCCAACTGATAGAGACCTCCCCATGAGGAGATTGCAATATGGGACCTGATGGTCACCAATACAAATGAACTCATCAGTGATACTAGGATTGGAGGAAGCCTGGGCTGCAGTGATCATGCACTTGTGGAGTTCAAGATCTAGAGGTATATGGAACAGGTGAGGAGTAGAGTCAGGACACTAAATTTCAGGAAAGCAGACTTCTTCAATGAATTACTCAACGTGATCCCCTGGGACATGGTCCTTGGGGACAAGGGAGCAGAATAGAGCTGGAAAATATTCAAGGATGCTTTCCATAAAGCGCAAGAGAGCTCAGTGCCTGTTTGTAGGAAATCAGGCAGAGAAGGGAAGACATGGGTGTGGCTGAGTCGAGTCCTGCTGGTTAACTCAAGAAGAAGAGGGAACTGCACAGGCAGTGCAAACAGGGACAAGTAGGCTGGGACATGTATAGGAATGCTGCCTGGTTGTGTAAGGATGAGGTCAGGAAGGCCAAGGCACAGCTGGAGCTGAACTTGGCAAGGGAAGTAAAAACTAGTAAGAAGGACTTCTACAGGTGCATCAAGAGGAAGGTCAAAGAGAACATACCCCCACTGAGGCTTGGAAATGGTGACCTTGTATCATCAGATGAGGAGAAGGCTGAGGTACTTAACCTAAGCTGGTGAAGGAGCTGGAGAACAAGTCTTATGAGGAGTGACTTAGAGAGCTGGGGTTATTTAGCCTGGAGAAGAGGAGGCTGAGGGGAAACATTATTGCTATCTATAACTACCTGAAGGGAGGTTGTGGAGAGGATGGTGCTGGCCTCTTCTCCCAAGTGACAGGGGACAGGACAAGAGGGAATGACCTCAAGCTCTGCCAGGGGAGGTTCAGGCTCGACATAAGGAAAAAATTCTTCACTGAAAGGGTCATTACGCAATGGAACAGGCTGCCCAGGGAGGGGGTTGTCTTGCCTTCCCTAGAGGTGTTTAAGATGCAGGTGGATGAGGTCCTGAGGGGCATGGTTTAGAGATTGGTGGGAATGGTTGGACTCAATGATCTGGTGGGTCTCTTCCAACCTGGTGATTCTATGATTCTATTCAGCAAAGCATTGAAGTACTTCTCTTTGACATTAATTCGATGTAGGTACTGAGTTAAGGAGTTTGGTGTAGTCAAGATTTTAATTAAAATATGCTTTTTTCAGTAATGTGGCTCAGATAAAATCAAACTCTTGGACAACTTCAGTAAATAAATGTTTCCAACAATATTTGAAAATATATGGTGGAATTTTCTTTGATTTTTAGTGCAGCTGCCACCCTTAATATATTTTCTTGTCTTCAATACATTAGAAAAACTCTGAAAAATAAATTTTGAAAGAGTATTCTATTGCCTCCGTTCATTTATTCAAGTTTATCATTGCTTTAGTTTCTTTTACAAGAAAGAATCAAATGCATGAGATTTTTCAGTGTGTTGATGAATGTTAGCTTTCAGCTAGAAAGTAATTATACCAGAGATAAGACTTTTCAGCTAGCAAGTGTACTTTACCTACAGGAAATATGCTGCAACTTCTTCCTCCATGATATGAGGCTAACTATATTTTTTTTACAAAAAATATTGTAGGGGACCAAACTTTCAATAGTTCCTTGAAATTGCTAGAAAATAGGATTTTTCTCTCACAAGTTTAACACAGGTATCGAAGAATCCCTCCCCACATCTCCATACAGTTGGAATTACATGAAAGACAGGAAAGATAAAAAAATTATCCCCTGTTAGTTGAGAAAACTAGTCCTTTGATTAAAATGCTAACATGATAAAACTTGTGGGGAGACTCAGTAAGAACATAGCGAGTCATCAGTGATCAGTAAGAATCCCTCTTGTGATTTTCCCCTTTATTTTTTAAGGAGGAAAAGCAACATTTGTTATATTTGTTCATAGACACCTTTCAGTGACAGTTCCTCAAGGTCTATCTCTTTCCCGTGGAAAGGATGCAGGACATGCTTGCAGAACTGCATAAGCTTGTTACTGGAGGAAATGTGCATCTATCAGTAACAAAGCGATTTCATTCTTTCTGCATCCTCCCGAAGAAGGTAAATTCCCTTACATAGTACTTGAGGTGGGATTCAGGGGAGATCAGATTTGCCACATTGTGTCTGTGACTCCAGGAGTGACCTCTGGCTGAGCAGAAGACTCTGTGGTACTTGTTCCCCACAAGCCACAAATACAAGAACTACAGGTCACTGTTAGAGTTAGTGAGACTCAAGGTGTCTCCTGTAGTCTTATTTGACATGCTCACCACATTGTTTGAAAGAGTTTTTATTTTATTTCACTGATGCTTTTTAATCATTTAGTAAAGCAGAGCAACTGATGACTGGATCACAACAGCAGGGTCCATTTGGGCTATGAAATTCCCTGTCTCCATACACTCTTCCCTACAGGACCTGGAGAGGAGTGTTCCCTCAAACATGCCTTTGGATGCTTGGCTTTTGGATTGCAATAGCTCTGACTGTCTGCAAGGCTGATTTTCTTAGCAGTTGGCAGGAAGAAATGCTCGTTAGGAGGGTAATTTCATTTTTGGGGAGATGATGTAATTTGCTTTAAAGTCTGATCTTCTAGGGAGTTTTGGAGGGGGAAAGAAGTATGTCCAGGGACAGCAAGTTTGCAGTCCTTTTGCATATGTTGTAAGACATTGGTGAGAGGTCCTTCCTTCTGTCAGAGGCATTGTATTTGCAAGCAGTTCTATAGCACAGCATACATTAGGAGATCCTGCACAGTCCGGCTTTTCTGTAATTCCCAGAAAGTATTGAAAAAGGCATTTCCTAGACATGCTGCCATCCAGAATTTTTTCCCAATTAATTCTGGACCCAAAGACTCAAGAAGAGGGAGAAGAGAGTATTCCTCATCGAGGGAAATTAAAGTCAGATCACAGCAGTGATAGTAACAAGAAAGGAAGGGAGCAGTGGGGCTTGTCAGCTGTGCTTGCAGCCCTCTTATCTGTTCATCCTCCACTCTCACTACTCCTGTGGCTTGTGATAGTATGTAGGGTCCCACCACCCGCATGAGGGTCAAGCATGCAGTGTTAGACTCATGAGCAGTTAGCAATCTGAGTGCTGTGTTATGCTGAGGCAATTAAAAATCATATCCCATTAATCTCTGAGGCTTGGTGACACTATTATTTCAAAAAACTGTGTGAGTTAGTGCATCCTATCAAACAGGAAGGTATATATGAACTAGCAGGGAGGAAACAATTGATGTCAAGTCAAAATACTAGTAAGTTCATTTCTAGTGAATGCCAGTCATCCAGCCAAGTTTGCTGTAGAGGGAGAGGGCAGATTTGCGACAGAATATAATCCCTACTATCAAATGGTAATTATGAGAGCAAGTACTTGCCTGTATTTATGTTGAGCTAGATGCTGAGCAGGAAATGCTACTGTACAGAATGTTGCCTAGGAAATACAGAGAAATGCAGCATCTCATAGTATCTTTCTTAAGGATAAAAGTGAGAGGTACTCTGCTTTTACAAATGCATTCATTTCTAAGCCAGACAAAGAAAGAAGCATTTGAGGTGTTAACTGTGTCTCTGAGGTAAATAAGCAGGTAGCAGTAGAAGTTCTAAATATAGAATCATGGAATCATAGAATCACCAGGTTGGAAAAGACCCATCAGATCACAGAGTCCAACCATTCCTATCAATCACTAAACCATGTCCCTCAGCGCCTCGTCTGCCGGTGCCTTAAACACCTCTAGGGAAGGTGACTCAACCCCCTCCCTGGGCAGCCTGTTCCAGTGCCCAATGACACTTTCCATGATTTTTTTTTTCCTAATGTTCAGCCTAAACCTCCCCTAGTGGAGCTTGAGGCCATTCCCTCTCATCCTGTCCCGTCACTTGGGGTCATCACCTGTTCTCCATTGGGTGGGCTGTGGGCCTACCCTTGATTTTCATTCCATTCCAGCTAAGATTCCACTACAAGGTGCAGAACTCCTACTTCTGATCAAGATTAGCCGCCTGGAGGAACCAAGCCACAACCCCAAGCTCAGGTCTAAACTCTGGCATCTGTTTGCTGTGCATCAGGGACAACAGCCTGTCACCTCTTAACACTGAGCTCAGTTTCACCTTCCTGTTTTTCCCTCTGAATCCCTCATGCGTAGTTTCAGTAGACACATTTTACCATGATCTGGGACTGAGCTGAAATCTTTGTTTCCTGCCAAGAATCTTGAGAGGATAATACATATCCAAGCAGTTTGCATCAGTGCCATAGCATCCAAAATGCCCTGTAGAAGGCTAACACAATATTATTTGTACGTTCCCTGGGCAGGAAGACAGACAGATATTCCAGTGGATGCACTGAGGTAAATAACAAATTATGCTATGTACACTCAATGACGGGACTTTTAGATCAGGCTAAAGGGAAGAAATTACTCCAGGTTGAAAAGTTAGAAGAGCGTTAGAAGTACATACAGAAGAAAAGAGTGTATTCTTGACAATGGGGGAGTGGATGGAGATCAGAGGTCTGGGCTTCTTGCCACAGACTTGGACAGCCTGGTCTGAAGGTATGTCCCTGCCCATGAAGGTCTGAAGGTATATCCCATGGCAGGGTGGTTGGAACTAGATGATCTTTAAAGTTCCTTCCAACCCAAACTATATGATTCCATGATTGATTCCATCCTTTCTTCCCTCCCACCCTTTGTCTGCGTAGCTCCCAGGAGCTTCTAGGCAGGCTCGGTCTCAAGTACAGCAGTGAAGATGCTTTATCTTGGTTGTTGCTTCTAAGACACAGGATAAAATTACTTCGTATATGTATATATAAAAACACTTCACAATCTTCAGGAGGCTTTGTGGAGCAAGAAAAAGGGATAAACACAGAATGCTTCGGGAACATGTGGGAGGAGCGGAGTTCCCAGCCGGTTATTAATCCACTCGCAGGACAAGGCTCTNGTGGATGGAGATCAGAGGTCTGGGCTTCTTGCCACAGACTTGGACAGCCTGGTCTGAAGGTATGTCCCTGCCCATGAAGGTCTGAAGGTATATCCCATGGCAGGGTGGTTGGAACTAGATGATCTTTAAAGTTCCTTCCAACCCAAACTATATGATTCCATGATTGATTCCATCCTTTCTTCCCTCCCACCCTTTGTCTGCGTAGCTCCCAGGAGCTTCTAGGCAGGCTCGGTCTCAAGTACAGCAGTGAAGATGCTTTATCTTGGTTGTTGCTTCTAAGACACAGGATAAAATTACTTCGTATATGTATATATAAAAACACTTCACAATCTTCAGGAGGCTTTGTGGAGCAAGAAAAAGGGATAAACACAAAATGCTTTGGGAACTTGTGGGAGGAGCGGAGTTCCCAGCCAGTTATTAATCCACTCGCAGGACAAGGCTCTTGCTGAAGTTTAAAATTAAATTAAAATTAGAAGAAATGTGGTTTGCTTTTGTTTTGTTTTGTTTAAAAAAAAAAAAATTTCCTGACCCAGCGGTCTCGCAGCAGCCTCAGTCCCTGCCCGCACAGGACCCAGACCCCTCAGTGCAGGTGGGGCTCGGCAGAGCTCCATGGGCAGGGGCTCAGAGAGGCTCAGTGGGCTGGTTTGAGGGGTTTTTGCCTGGTAACCACTGAAACCTGTGCCGGTTTGTCTGCAGGACAACTCCTCATGCCTAGGCAGAGCCCAGGGTTGTTGTCAGGGGTATTTTGGTATGCATATTTCCCCTCTTCATTGCCCCCATTCTTTTCCTGTTTGGCACCCCAGGTTATATATCAAGAAAGATTAAATGCAATTGAGCTTTTTACTGGAGGATTCTGAAGGTTTTTTTCCCCACAGACAATCTTTTGAGCAGATATAGTGACTGCTTCAAGAGGGGAAAAAAGAAAACCTCCTTTAAAACTCCTTTATTTTTGAGGTTCTATTAAAGGATGAGGTTCCTCTGTGCTCCTTTCTGTGCTCATGCATAACACAATGGGATACCCATCAGATGGCGTAGAAGAACTGACAGGTACAAGCAAAAAGCATCTTCAGCTTTCCTCTCAACAATGTTTGTAATTCTGAGCAAGTCAGAGGTCCTTTTTTCTCCCCAGATTATTCCAGATACCTGTCTTGTATAAATAAAAGTAAGTAATTCATATTCTGAGATACTGGAAATAACTAGGGAATTTCCCAACAGGTCTCTTTTTTGATTTAGGCATTGCTCCCCATCTTTTCCCCTCTCTTTGGCTTGCTTATTTGTCACCAAGAGTCTTTCCCTTCCTATCGACCTAGGAAAAAAATAAGCAGAATATCAAATGATGAGGCTTGGTATCATTTGAACCTCTGTAATTCCTTCACTTTTAGGATGAAGAAAAGCACTTAAGTATTCTATGCAGTGTTGAGTCATTCAAATTGTTATCTTTGCATGGGGTCATATGGCTGCTGCTCCAGTCTGGGAGGGACCAGGTGCAATGGGGCACCACCATCTCTTGTCAAGCGGGCACAAGGTGTGGGATGACAGGCAGCAAGCCTAGCCCTCCCACCAGCAATGCCCCTGGTAGGTTTGCATACCTGCATCTGCGTATGTGAACAACACAACACTTGAGCTCCTTTTAAAGGGCTGAGCAACCGCTCGTTTTATGTATTCAACTCCGGTGGTGTATTCTTCTCTTTTTTTCATGCCTTTTTTAGTTGCAGGTTGTGGGGTGACAGACAATTCTGATTGCTAACAGTGGTCACAAACCCATCTCCCAAATAAACCAGACCAGGACAGACAGCAAAAATATATTGATTTGTTCATTTTATTTATTAGAACAGGGTTTTAATGATGATTTTTCACAAGAAGGGTATAAACAAGTGAAATTGAAATGATGGCCCTACATACCACTGCACATTCCTAATGCTGCATTTATACATGGATAAATTAATTCTTTCACTTCCACTATCCAATTACTACCATAAAGTGCCCGTGGCTGCACAGGGTGGCTGTCCCTCTGCAGTATACGTGTGTGGGGTAGCCCATTCCATTCGCTTCCACAGGGAGGGAATATTGATAAGAGGTTTGGGGTCACCTACCTTTTCTATAAATATTATTCACCTTTTGTCTTTCAAAGCAGGTGATACTTCACGATTTTGTGCTTTAGTTAGAGTCAGACCATATGTTCTTGCTTGTTTTTGATGCAAGACAAGTGCAAAGGTTTTATGGGTACATAGTCCATTAAAGTTTCTGTGATAGGACTCTGCCCTCTAGCAGAGCTCCCTACATAAATACTGGCCATCCCAGATAAAGCTCAACTTTGTTACCTCAAAGGTGTTACTGTAACTTAGTGACAGGCTGTACCCTACCTGTCAGAGAATTTATGCTGTTCCCCTTATTACACCGGACACACAGAAAATGTTTAGAGCCAACAGGAAAATAGCAGGTTGATTAGGGGAAGTAATAGAGCTGTGTAAAAAAAGCAGAAGTGACAAAAGATAAAGTTAATTCCTTAGAGAAACTTGAGAAAAGAATCTTCATTTTCCTTCCAGAAGGTTGGCAGTGATGAGTGTTTTGTGCCCTTGGCATCTCTCTTGGAAAGTATCCATGATTTAATGCATGCAAAAGGCAAAACAGTTGAGATACGAAGAGGCTGGGAGAGAAGCAAAGCCAAAGGTCTACAGCTAGACTGGATCTCTGTGTGTTTTGACCATACAAATACCACTACCACTGCCCCATCATTGCTATAGCCAAAGCAATCCCTTCACCTCTAAGCATGAGGAGATCTTCTGTCATCTTTTGTTCTTCATTTATCCAGTACAAGGCTAACCAAAATGTCTTACTTGAGGGCTCATGTGTGCTTCTGGCTGCATTAGGTATGTGAGATCAGAGTATTCCAGCTGTGCTGAGCACAAAGACCTTTGTAGAGTGTTAAGTTCATAAGACAGAGACCATTCTCTGTTCCAGAATCTGGTCCAGAATTATTAACACGTAATAAAAGTTTATAGATGATGTTACCATTTTGTGGTGCTATTTACAGCCAAGTAAATACCAGTGTGCCTACTATCTGCCCCTGAGCCAGCTGCTGATTGATGCTAGCTTGAAAGGAGAGATCTGATAGCTCAGCATAGGCCAAGGCAAAACCAGACAAATGAGTGTTGGCAAATAAGGAAACAGGGGAAAATAAGAAGACAACAGTAAGATTAGACGTGTACCAAGTGGCTTTAAAATGTTAATTACATTGTATATATGGTCAAGCACAAAGTTACCCCTACATAATCATTCAGTGTATTTCAAGAATCATAATCTAATGATGGAGCAGGTGGGCCAACACGCTAGCTGGTGCCTCTCCTAGCTTTTGCAACAAGGTGCAGTGTATATGTTGCATGGTAATCCTCAGAAGCTGAGGCATATGTTGTCACTGAGTAAGTTCATTTTTTAGAGACAGGTTGGGTGGCTTTCTGACTTCTTGTAGAAGCCGAGAATTTCTGAATTAAATAGCTGTTTGGAGTAAGCCCATCAAGTAGTGCTTCAGGAACCTTATACCATTTGTTTCCATTGTAGGAAGTACCAAAAAAATCCAACACCAGACAGGTGCAGACACAAAAATACTGATCGCATCAGACCTTCACTTTAACCTGTGTCACATCAGACATGAAACTTGTAGAAGTCTACATAATTTCAGGAAAGCTATTTCATCTTTCACTGTTCTTTGTATTTGCCAACAGCTTTCTCCATTGTAACACTGCCTTTGATACTTCCAACTTGCAATTTACTGCATCTCACAAGAGCAGAAGTGCTTCTGTGCTTGTATTGTCACATTTGAATTTTATTTTAAGAATGGTAACATCATTCTCTTCTTTCATGTTTTATGCCTATCCTATTCTTAGGAAGATCAGGTATTCAGTTATGGTACACGCTATGTGTACCATCATGGTAGGAGATTTATCCTGCTTGAAATATTCCTGGTTTTCACTAATCCAGAAGCCCCTGTGTTAGATTGGAACACTATTGTGCTTGGAGCTGCACAGATAGAACAAAACCCTTATAGAAAATTGTGGGCTAAGGATCACGTGCTACATATGAGCTACAAGCTTGCAACCCAGCATATCATCAGGTATGCTGTTTGAATTTGGTTTGGAGATTGGGTAAAATATCTTTTAGCACATGCCCAAACTTAGAATGAAATGACATCTAGCTGCATTAGTTTCTGGACTGAGGGATGCAAATGTATTGCTACTCTGAAAGTAATGGCAGTTCTCTTCTTTGAACATCACCTGGATCACTTCATTTTAGTCTCTTCATTATCTCATCTGAAAAATGAGATATAATAATTATAAATGAGATATAATAATTCCTAGCAGTGCTGCCACATTTACTGTTTGTAAATTCTGTTGAGATGCTGTAACACAAGACTTTTTTGAAATTTAAAAAATTACTGCTTCCACTGATTTTTAGAAAGGGTTATTAGGCACTGGAACAGGCTGCTCAGGGAGGTGGTTGACTTGCCTTGCCTGGAGGTGTTTAAGGTGCGGGTGGATGAGGTACTGAGGGGCATGGTTTACAGACTGGTGGAAATGGTTGGACTTGATGATCTGGTGGATCTCTTCAAAACCTGGTGATTCTATGATTCTATGATTCTATGAAGATGGTAATGCTTTGATTTAAGAACTGCCAGGGTACCTGCAAAGGGGGTCAAAGTATTTGGCAGCTACTGAAATTGTTTTCCAACTGCCCAGGTCTCTTTAACATATGTATTATAGTGGTGAGTAGAATCATAGAATCATAGAATCAAAGAATCACCAGGATGGAAGAGACCCACCGGATCATTGAGTCCAACCATTACTATCAAACACTAAACCATACCCCTCAGCACCACGTCCACCCATCCCTTAAACACCTCCAGGGAAGGTGAATCAACCACCT
>WAAB01023706.1:0-35010 GCA_013389865.1 Piaya cayana | reverse complement strand
GAGTACAGAGGGAGAATAACCTCCCTGGACCTGCTGGTCACACCATTTCTGATACAAGCCAGGATGCCATTGGCCTTCTTGGCCACCTGGGCACACTGCTGGCTCATGTTCAGTCGGCTGTCAACCAACACCCCCAGGTCCCTCTACTACAGGCAGCTTTCTAGACAGACTTCTCCCAGTCTGTAGCTCTGCATAGAGTTGTTGTGCCCCAAGTGAAGGACCCAGCATTTGGTCAGGTTAAACCTCATGCCATTAGACTCAGCCCAGTGGTCCAGCCTGTTCAGATCTCTTTGCAGAGCCTCCCTACCCTCCAGCAGATCCACACTTCCACCCAGCTTAGTGTCATCTGCAGACTTGCTAAGGGTACACTCAATGCCTTCATCCAGGTCATTGATGAAGACATTGAACAGGGCTGGACCTAGCACTGAGCCCTGGGGAACCCCACTTGTAATTTGCATCTAGCTGGATTTAACACCATTTGCCACCACTCTCTGGGCCCGGCCATCCAACCAGTTTTCTACCCAGGAGAGTGTGCACCAGTCCAGGCCAGAGGCTGCCAGTTTCCTAGGCAGAATGCTATGAGAATGAGAATGCTGTGAGAGTAACTATATTCATTTCAACTTGTGTCATCTTGGATCTTTCCTCAGGCCAGACTGAGACGCTCCTGCTCACAATGAGTAGTTACCGTACTCCATAAAAAGTCTCATTGATTTCAGAAGGGCTTTCACTGATATGTTGTACTATTCACTGTTAAATAAAGGAATAAATATCACAGTCTGGCTGTATACAATGAAAGCAATAGAAACTGGAGGGTGGAGAGTGGGAATTGCAGAGACAAGAAAATCTTTCATTTAAAAAGATGCAAAGAAAACATGATTCATTTCAATGTCTTAACTCTATAGAAAACCTTTCACTGGCAAATTATAGAATATAGTATAGAAGCTGGCATCTGTAGTAAAGCAGAATTTAGAAAGCTCATTCCAAATGATAATATAAATAACTTGACTGCTCTGTTTTACCCAAACACCAGGAGTTCAAGTAAAGTATGACTTTAACCACTGAAAAATTCCAGGATTGAAAAGATATGGTGTTTCTGGGAGTGAAGCTGGGTGGGGTTTGTTTGGTTTTTTTTTTTTTTTTGCATTAATTTTACAGGCAGGTCTTTTAGAAGTTATGTAATACACTGGCAATGCAACTTCAGAGCTATTTTAAAAGTATGGTATTCATTTTGTGGGCTTAAATGCTAAATAAGTGCAGAATAACACCTGCATCAATAGCATTTTATATCTGTAAATATTTGTGTGTCTACTAGTCTGCTCACTTTCTGTCTCACTGCTTGTGCTGAGTTATGGTTTTGTTCTGCACAATCTAGCTGGCACTGCAGAGCAGTGGTGTGCTGATCTGGGTGCATTCTGCAGTGCTGGAGATGTGGTTTCTTCCTGTATCTTGCTATCCAAATCAAAAGGATTGCTTGATGGTTGAAGTAGAGGAAGAATTATTCAGACATCTTTCACTAGTGCCTTGACCTTGAGGTAGTCATTCAGAGCTCTGCAAGGCCAGACACAATCCTCCTTGTACTTAGAGTGGCAAGCAGCATTTTACATCAAGTTGGCTGGCATGACTGCAGTGTGGTGCAAAGAAGTGGGAAAGGACCCTACAGCTGCATATGCAGTGTGTTTTTCATTTCAACAGTCAGATATTTGTAAAAGAAAAATGAAACTGTGTGCTGTGCTCTTTCGGACCAGAATAGAGGTCATACCAGGAACCTGCAAAAAGCAGTGGCACCTTTTTCCTCCCATCCTGATGTCATCCCCACACATCCCGTATTCCCCTACTCCACACACAAAACGCAAAATGTTGCCATTCACATCTGTTGTTGACTGTTAATTCTGATCTGTACCTTAATACTCTGGCAGCTACAACATGCATGCGTTAGGGCAGTCTGGCTTCTCCCTTGTATCCACCAAGAAAAGCTGTCCCAGATACTGATCATGCTCAAACAAACTGTATTTGGCCAACTCTGTACCAGCTGTTGTAGAAAGCCCTATTAGAGTGGAAGATTAATTGGAATCGTTTCTGGGCACAGTGTAGCTTCTCTCTTGCTTTGGTGGTGCCCATAGAGAAAACCAATAAGCCATGCACCCTGGTCCTGCTACAACACTGCAGTTGGATTTTCTTCAAAATGCATTTCATGGTGTTGATTTTGGTGGGAGTTATAGATGCTCACTTTATCTGAAAATAAACAATATGCTTAGGTGCAGCCTTGGAAAAGGATTTGGCTGATGTTTGCCATTGCCTGTTTCCTATCATTTCTGATGGAGAGCACTGAAGAAAGTAAGTTGCAGCAGACTTTCTCATAAAAGGGAAGAATTAAAGCATGGGGTTTTTTTATATGGGCATGTAAATCAGACTTTTGATTGTGTTTGTGATTTTTCTACATAGCAGGTAAAGTAATAATAATTTTCCAGTACAAACCCTGAGCCTAATCTGTCCCTTTGTGACTGTAAGCCAAGCTCAGCTTTCAGTTTCATGAAATTCAGTCTGTTTATAATTAATTTTTCTGTAGCACAAGCCACTATTAACAATATTGGACACAAACCTCAAATGATCCATATTTTTTCTGTAATAGAAAAAAGCCCAAAGCACCTGAGGGTGCTTAGCTCCTGAGGTTTCCACCATTTGAAGTAGCAGAGGTCCGTAATGCATATTATTGTTCAGAAAGTCTTTTTTTTTCTTCTATAATACTTATCAGATTAAAGAGAAGGGTTCCACTGTGTTTAATTAGAAAGAAATGGGGAAAAGGAATGTCCTGAGAAAACCCAGGAAGTGAAAAATAAATAAATCTCAGGCTTCTGGTTTTAAGGAAAAACAGCAGTCTTGTGAGGCTTGTGAGGTCTTATGGCTATCACCTCTCTCTCAGTTTACAAATCTACAGAATAAGGTGTTCAAAGTTAAACTCCAGCAGCAGAGTCTCCAAATGTCACACAGTTGAGGTGCTGCTGACACACAGAACATCCAGCCACATGTCCAGGTTATTCCTCACTGAGAAATTCAGGAACTGGGCCTTTAAAGTCTCCCTCTTTGGCATTCATCCAAGATTACTGAGGCTTTGAAAAGCAGGATTGTTCTGAAAGGGGGAAGGCAGTTCCAAGCATTGCATTTGCAATGGTATTGCACATCCGTCATCTCCCTGTAATCCATGACCACATGTTTGTTCACATCAGAGACAGTGCTCTTTTCACTAGCTGAGTAGCTGGAATGGGTACCAGAGAATTAGGAGGAACTGGACGGCCTTCAAAGTTTCTTCACAAGGACTTCTTACTCAGTTCCCATGCCTCTGTGCTCTCATGTCTGTGTGTCTGATAATTTGCTCTACTTTATGTACACTCTGTTCATCATACAGATTGGCTTTTTACTTTCTGCAGCAATTCCTCTCACTTTGCCAACACCTTGCCATTTTCAGCTTTAATGACTGTTGATAGCACTTCATCAGCGATAGTTGCCAATATATATTCCTTTTACAAGATGTTCACCTTCAGCTTTTATAGTTACAAATTTAGCCACAAACTGATTGAGTAGTTCATTTTCATTTGCTTTTCACATGGAATACATTCTACAAAATGAATAGAACACTGGAAGACTGAAAACAGAGGTGAAGAAGCTTCTCTAGTGTATATTTGTACTCCAAGCCAGAACGCTCCAACCAAAACAGTTCCTGTCTGCCTATTCTGGTTCTTATTACCTTCAATGAGAGAGTTTTTACAGCTTTCTGTAGCCAGTTTCCTGTGCAACTGGTCCTCAATACAGCACCAACATGCGTTCCCTAACTTGATTTTCTTCTACCATGGATAATACTTCCCTCCACAGACTCAGCTACAGGAACCTGAACAACAATCTCTTTGGTGAAGCCAGTGCAGAGAAGGCTTCTAATACCTCAGGCTTCTCTGTGTCCTCTGCCACTCAGTCTCATTTCTCAGCAGGAAAATGTTTTTCTTAGTCTCCCTTTCACTGGGGCTGAGCCCTTCCTGTGACCCTCAACAGCCCTGCCAGTTTCAATGCAAATAGAAGTTTTGCGTTCTTGGTTGTCACCGTGTGCCCTATTCTCACCAACCTGTATCTTTCCTTTTCCTGCATGGCTAAACAGGGGATGCCTGGGTGAGATCTGTGTTGCCACCTCTTCTCCTGCCCATCTGTAGTCTGTCATGCTCTGATTCAAAGTTGGTAAAATGATTTCTGTTTCTCAGATGCTCTGACAGATGCTCAGTTTTAAGCAAAACCTATTACCAAAAATATCCCTGTGTAAATGGTTAGTAATAGTAAAGTCCAAAGCTATCTTCAGACACTTATCAGTTCCGTTTCAAACTCATCTTGGTGTAAGGGTTATGATTTACAAATTAAGAAATGCGTTTCCATTTTTTTAAACAGAAACTGGTGGAACAGCAAGGGGGGAAGAGACAAGGGGGGAAGTCAGACAATGCTCAAAGAACTTTTAAGGGACAAAGGGACTTTTTAAGAATAAGGTGACTTTTCACTTAAGTGTTGATACTACAGTAATCCTTACTTGAACAAGATTTCTGTCCCTTGATAATTTTCAAGAAAACTGTTTTTAGAGCTGCATCAGGTTGCTTTTATTATTCAATGTGTTGCAACTGTTTGTTGCAAAGAAAGAGATATGAGATTGTCTCTCCTCCTGCCTTTTCTTCTCCCATACCATAGCTAAAAATAAATGCTTTGGGTGTTGCTAGGTCTCATAGAATCATAGAATCACCAGGATGGAAGAGACCCACTGAATCATCGAGTCCAACCATTCCTATCAAACACTAAACCATGTCCCTCAGCACCTTGTCCACCCCTGCCTTAAATACCTCCAGGGAAGGTGATCAACCACCTCCTGGGGCAGCCTGTTCCAATGCCCAATGACCCTTTCTGTGAAAAACTTCCTCCTGATGTCTAGCCTAAATCTCCCCTGGGGGAGCTTGAGGCCATTCCCTCTTGTCCTGTCCCCTGTCATCTCACAATACCTTCCATTTTGTGGAATTACCATGTCAGAACTTAGGAGCTGTTATGGCTTGGTGACATATCACAGAAATATCTCTGTTCCCTGTTACAGCAGCCTGTCTTGACTTGCTTTAGGCTTTGAAGATGTAATTAGCCTGCATTGCTTGAGCATACGAAATCAGCGGTCAGAAGGATGTTGTTAAGTGCATATCTCAACACATATTAGTTGGGGAAGGCTCAGTAAAAAGAATATTTCTATCTTTTATAATTATTTTGAATGTCTTTAATCTAAATTAACTAGATGTAGACTAGATGACTGCAAATCTGTGGGGCTTCTAGTTTAAGGTTTGATTGCAACCTTACTAAATGGCTGGCAACCTAGTAACTGTTGTGGATATCAGTAAATGTTGAGTTTTTGTTCAAGTGAAATTGTCTGGAGTTGTTCTTTGCTCTTCTTTAATTATCATGGTATATGTTTTCCCATTATTGATGCAAGAGTAATGCATGAATGCATAAATCAAGGTCATGACCCTACAATGCTTAGCTACTGTAGACCCACAGAAATTATTGTCCATGTCCCAAGGAGCCTAACCAGCCTAGTAGAGAAACCTGAGTGGTTGCAAATTGTCTTCTCAGCTCCTTTTTTTTTTAAATAAGAACTGGTTTATGGCTCAGGGAATACTAGTCAGCCAACAGTGTTTAGAAAGACAGTTCTATTTACCTTGCACTGTCTCTGCTGCTCTGTGAAACTGCTATCTCTGCTTTGTAACACATCAGTCTATGAACTTTACTTCAGATCTCTAATCTATCCTTAAATTAGATGGTTTTTTTCCCCAGCTAGCTCAATATGCAGTCCTTTCTCCACCAGCTGGCTCCAATTATATGATCCTTGCATGCTATCTCTGAATAAATGTTCTTTGAAGTTACAAATAGAAAGATGCCCTTGGTAACCTGCTTTGATACAGTTGCTTCAAGTAGGAAGAAGCTGTTAAGGTATAAAGGTTAATTTCACCCACCTTGACTCAAGTTAAGCAAGAATTAATGGAGTGCAACAGATATACTGAGTTTACTACTCCTCAAAACCCAGTTTCTCCAAGTTCTTTACCCATGTAAATACTCGATGATGTTTTCTTTTCTAGCAAAGGATGTTCTCCTTGGCCTAGATTTTTATAAATCTTATGTGTCAGGAATTAGCCTACTGAGAAGAATCTAAGATGCTTAGTATGCTCTTAAAAAAAACAGCAAAAAAACCCCCTAACTGTTCAATTTAATTTCAGAGCAGGAGCCCAGCTTTCCTAATGAGTACCAAGTATGCTGAAGAATTCGACCCATATCTACTGTGTCAAGCTTGCGGCCGGAGCTCATAGTCAAGCCCAACGTCCTGCTTGTCTCTGCTGTTTATATTTTGGCTTTGACTCAGTTCTGATCCAGGAACTGGATTACAGAGGTAGACAATAAGGACTTAAACCTTTATTCCCACAGGAGAATGAATCACATCGCCTCATGCAGGCTTGTCTAAGTCTGGCATGCATTAATTCTTAATTAAATGGAATAACCTTTTGTAATTTTAAATTAACTAGTGCATAGGTGAGTTCCAGATCAGATCTTTTGGAGCACTGCTACAACAGTGAATTGGAGGGCGTCTTTAAACCCACAGTGTCAGTGATACGCAGCTCAAGTAGATCATGACACAGTTGACTTTTACAGCATGAGTCCATCATATCAAGATTGACTGTGCATGCAGAGTAACATTTGCTAGACCTAGACATCCACAGGCTGTAGCATAGCAGTCCCTGAGTGCAGGTTCACATCAGAGATATTAATTGTCACCAAACATCAGGCAAGTAATCTGCATTTTGAAGAGCTGCTAATGGCCATTTACATAATTTATGTTTTACAAAGTCCACTGATGCATATGTGCATAATAGACAGTAGCAGTGCCAACAGATCCATCGCAGCACATAGTGTCAGCTCTCATGAACTTCCAGTGGGTTTTTTCCCTTTATCGGAGCTCTTATGCCAGAAGGAAATTGGCAGTAATGAATAAATCTCAGAGAAGATTGAGTGCCTGTCAAAGCTTCTGTGCTTGGGTGGAAGCACACAGAAATCAAGCCACATACTCAATCACCTAAAAAGTTCTCTGCATATGTCCATGGAAATTCTGCACATACAAACAAGCAGAGATGAACCTTCACATATTCATTCAAGCTTATTCAGTTTCCTGATCAGGAGACTCTCATTGCTCCCCACATTGCTCCACAGCAACACCCTGCTGCTTTCATATTCTCAAACATCTTCCTCCTTAAAAACTAATACATTTTCTCATTACCACTCTTAGCCCCTCGGCATGATCTGTTGGAGAGGTGCTGCAGGTGTCTGGAGAAGGACTTTGGGAACCATGCAGGCTTTGTCACTAGTCTTGCCTGGGCAGTCAAGCTTGAGCACATCAGTGCAGAGAGAAGTCAGCTGAAGGTTTCAGACCTTTGAGTTTCAATGTACTGTTCATTACTTTCAAACGTGGGGGTTTTTATCATTTTCATGATGGAGATAAAACTGCAAAGAGTTTTTATCCAATGTGTGGGCTATGTTTGGAAATGTATTTTCTACATGGCAAAGTGGAAGAACCCTGGCTGATGTAGTGTTTAGTAATACTGATAACCTGAAAAAGGGGAAGAATTTATAACCCTCTGTCTGTTATGTACCACAGGGTTGGCAGACCAGCTAAACTGAGTCCTGGTGGTTTTGATGTAGGTGTCGCCCATGAAAACTGGAAAGAACAGTTCACACCCATCCAGAACAGGACTAGTGAATGAGTTTACTGCCAGCTTCAAATAGGAATTTCCTTCCTTTATTTGCTCCACAGCTCGAACACTGATTGAGCATAATCTTCTACACATGCTAACAGTGCTTCTTTTTGTAAGATTTTTATTAGAAAAGGGGTTTTTTTACCCCTTGTTGTATATCTTCTTTCCATTTGTGTTGATTTGAGTATGCGTCACCCTGCTGAATGTGATAAGGGTTCATCAGTTTCACTGCATGCTGCTAATAAGATAACGCTTTTAAGCCATTTGGTATTTTCACATGAAATATGTTCTTCTTGCCATGGATATTCAGCAGAGCGATGGCTCTAATCATTCTCTCTCTCAATAACTGTCAGCTGTGATAGAGCTGGGGTTCTGGTTGGCTGGATAAACCTAGCATTGTGAAGCTGAGGATATGCGTGCTGAATTGTTGCCAAACTGGAGCAGGAGAAAAGACTAATTTAAACTTCCCATACCAGCCCTGAAGCAAGCCTAATGCTGCGATGTTTTCCTTTACTTCTCTTGATATAAAGTCTAAAGTGATTAATCTGGGATAATATCTTGCCATAGTTCCTTTTGATTTCAGTTCTGATTGAAATGAAACATTGGAAAGATTCAATAAACAAATGTTTCCCACTGATTGATCTAAGGACTAGAACTATGCTTTGGCATTATAACTAATCCTTTTTGTCATCTAGGTCAAAAGAAATCAGATGATAAGTGGATTGAAGTGATTTCAATGCTTATCCTGTAATTAAACACCAAACATGATTATATCCTATTAGAACCTCTTGAAAAGATTTTTAGTATGAGATTCCTATCTGTGCTCAGGCAATTACGGAAATGCAGGAAACATATTAAGTCCTCACTGCTGCTGTTGGGATCTAGTGACTTTGGAATCTTGCAACAGGAGTCATGTCTGCCCGAGTTTCTTGGGGAGCAATGGCTATAGCTGAAAGAATTTGACTGGCTTTTTAAAGAGTGAGGAATAATGAGAGCAGCATGTTTGCAGGGTGAAAGAAACTTTCAGATGTCTTTTAAAAATGTTTGTGATTGGTTTTCTGTGTCTGTCATGCTGGAAGTTGATGCCTTGTTTATGGTTGTTGTATTTAGGGATTTAGCTGGGCTGCTTGAAGCATATTTGTAGAATGCACCCTGCCTCACAAAGGTAATTGTGAACTGAAAGGGCTCTGCCCTGAGCCACAGAGCTCTTTGGTGGGAGGGGAAGGAACTTTTCTGTTAGGTCCTTACAGATACGACATCTGCCTATGCTAAAGCCTGAGTCCATGGCTTCCTAAGCAGACAGCAGTCCATCTTCCTGCCTTTTTGCCTGATCCTCATGGAGTCACAAAGAGATATCGCTTCATAGCATAGAATATTTTCTGTTCTCTCTTCTCTTTTTGCTGACACCCTGTTACCTAATTTGAGTAGTTCTTTCCTGTGTATTTTGGGCCAGTTTGGTATCAGGGTAGACCCAAGTAGTTAGAGCAAGTAGCAACATTGCAGAGCCTGCTTTGGTCTGGGATATGCCTGTCTCTGCACACCTTTTCTGACTGGATATAGCAGTAGAGATCCAGGTTCAAGCACGCCTTCTAAATCAGCCACAGGAAGAATTTGAACCTCTATATCATGTCATTGGTGCCCATTTTAACCACTGCTCTAGCTGGCAGATGTCTGCCTGCTCCATTGCTGTTTGGTGTGATCCTGCAAGCCTATGCTGACGAGGTCTGGTAGAGGATAGGAGCCCTGCAGGCCATCCTGGACCTCCATCCCAGTGTCAAAAGGATCATGGAGTTCACAGCTCTGTGTGTGCTCATCTCAGCTGCAGAGATGTAAATAGTGTAGGGGTTTTGAAGATGGAAACTGAAGGATATAGAGAGTTATTACACCCTTGGGCTAGACAGCGAAGAATGGGAGCTTTGAGGGTCTCAGTGGTGCAAAACTACTCAAATCTGGCAACTAATTTGTCATATGGAAGCCTAAACCATCTTGTGGATTGATGTTGCTGGTGTACAGGCCATAGCATGCTCCAAAATTACCTTCCTCTGAAGCTATGGGATTTTCTGCTTACAGCACAGAGGAACTGTAAATGGTGCCTTAACATGACCTGTGAGTTTTTTTCAGCTGAGAGAGGTGTTACTTTTCAGCTTCAGGGCTGCAAGACATTTGCCTAGCTTCAGGCGGGTGGGTAATAGTATTTGTTTTGGGGGTACAATCTCTGTTTCAAGTTGAGCATATGAAGTTCAGATCCTTGCAATGAATTGAAGTTGCATTGCTGCTAGTGTAAGATCATACCCAGTCTTTTTGCAAAATGGAGTTTTGTCTGTTCAGAGCTACAGAGCTAAATTAAAATTGTCGTTACAAATGCCAGTTGCAAATACAATTAGCAGTTCTTAAAAAGGCTGGCTTTTTATAAGTACATTTTCAATCAAGAAAAGATACCGCTTCCCCTTAAAGGAAAGAGTGCCAGCAATACATATGCTTTTTCTTCTCAAGAAATTAAGGAGTGTCTGGGGGAGAGGAGTTGTGATGGCTTTAAATGTTTTTGTAGTCCCTTCCAAAATAAGTTTATAGTTTCCCTATATACAATTAAATTAAGCCTTCTATTTGACCTTTGTATTGAGCAATAAAAGTTAACTGCGAAAGATGTGGGTAGAATGAGAGCATAAATTATGCCCTGCATCAGCCAGTGTGAGAACAGTTTCAATAACCAAAACCAATGAGATCATCGTGACAAAAGCAACAGCCAAAGCGTTTTCAATTATTACTAATATTTTTCTTCCTTAAGCTAGTTTATATTTTTCTTAATTACAGCTTTGAGCTGTGGTGTGAAACTTAGCAGATGCCTTTGGCACTTGACATGCTGATCGCTTGCACACTCCAGGCTGGCAGGGGCACCTAATATTTGAAGTCTAGAGCACACATTCATCTTTAACCATAAAGGTCATTCCTGCATTCCTTGCATCCCCCAAACTCCCATTAAGTTTAATACAAGTTTTGAGCATGTGAGGCATGTGATATCAGGATCATTCTCAGTCTTCTGGATATTACCAGTGAGGCATGTACAAAATTTCTAAACCTAACTAATTAATTGCACCATATAGTGATGGCAGAATGCTGTCACAGACCTTTTAGTTCTTTCTTTCATTACAAGAATGTTAAGCCAGAAGTTCAACAGGTTTACTGGGAACATCATGTTTTACAGATACTTCCATGTTGTGTTTCAGGATATCATGTCAACTGTGCTGCAATACCTATGAGGTATCTGGCAAACTAAACAAGCTTAAACATGCAACAACAAACATCTGCCTAGGACTAGACGGAAAACAGATGTTTTCAGGAAATGTAAAAGATGTTTGGCATGCTTTAAGCTTGTATTTTCAGCTTGTCTACATTTGAATATTCCCATATTAATATAAACAAAATGACAAAACCATTTCTTGCAGATGACTGACTGATAAATGGAACTATTGCTGAATCACACAAGGTTTATTAAGCTAGGGTATTTCTTCACAAGGAAAAGATGGATTGTTCTACCTTGACATTTACTGTGGCAGGAGCTGAGGTTCATGTGGTTTTACTTTTTATCCCTGAGAACTAATACAATCATGCAGAGTTTGCAATGGCAGCTGTAGATCAAAAGCCAAACACACACAGTGATGGGTTTCCTTACAGCAGCGCGGCTGAGATAATGTCCTATTCTCTCTATATACATATATATTGCCTTCATATGTATATAGACAAAGGATTGTTTGGGAATGGGGGATGGAGCTGCCATTTCACATAAGTGTGGCCTCCAGGCACCTGGTATCACCAATTGTCTCACAGTTCTTCCTGCCTTTTCTTTATTGTATTTTTTCTTTGTTGCATTTGACTTGTTTTATTACAGTAGTTCCTGAAACTTCCAGCCAAATTATTTCTTAAGGACAGTAAATACAGTTGTTCAGTGTGAAGAATTTTCATCCAGAATGCACAAAACGTGTAGGAGATGATAGTTCTCTCACTGGCCTACTGGGAGAACTGATCTGCAAAGATCACAGAGTTTAATGCAGGATTAAAAACTGGACATAGATAATCCTTATAGAATCATAGAATCACCAGGATGGAAGAGACCCACCGGATCATTGAGTCCAACCATTCCTATCAAATACTAAACCATGCCCCTCAGCACCACATCCACCCATCCCTTAAACACCTCCAGGGAAGGTGAATCAACCACCTCCCTGGGCAGCCTCTGCCAGTGCCCAATGACCCTTTCCNATTGAGGTGAGGGGCCCAGAACTGAACACAGAATTCAAGGTGCAGTCTCACCAGTGCCGAGTACAGAGGGAGAATAATCTCCCTGGACCTGATGGTCACACCATTTCTGATACAAGCCAAGATGCCGTTGGCCTTCTTGGCCACCTGGGCACACTGCTGGCTCATGTTCAGTTGGTTGTCAACCAACACCCCCAGGTCTTTCTCCTCCAGGCAGCTTTCCAGCCAGACTAGGCTAGGATTGTTGTGCCCCAAGTGCAGGACCCAGCATTTGACCTTGTTAAACCTCATGCCATTTGTCTCTGCCCAGCAATCCAGCCTGTTCAGATCCCTTTGCAGAACCTCCCTACCCTCCAGCAGATCGACACTTCCCCTCAGCTTAGTGTCATTTGCAAAGGCCAACTTTTCTTCAGTCATACACAACTTAGAAAGAGAAACAGAAAAATCACAGAACCAAAATGGAAAACATTAATTAACACTTGCCATCTTGTCCCACGACTTTTTTTCAGAGGTACCTTGGCAGGCTGGAGGGGTGTGTCTGTGCTAACCTCATGATGTTAAGCAAGGCCCAGTGCAAAGTCCTTCACCTGGGTCAGGACAATCCCAAGCAAAAAGATAGGCTGGGCAGAGAGAGGGGATTCTGTCACTTTTCTGTGCTTTGGTTGAGACCCCACCTGGAGCCCTGCATTCAGTTCTGGAGTCCCCAGCACAGGAAGGACATGGATCTGTTGGAGCAAGTCCAGAGGCCATGGAGGCCATGAAAATAATCCATAGGCTGGAGCATTTCCCATATAAGGCTAGGCTGAGGGAGTTGGAGTTGTTTGACCTGGAGAAAGGAAGGCTCTGAGGAGACCTCACAGCAGCTTTCCAGTACACAAAGGGGCCTCCAGGAAAGCTGGTGAGAGGCTCTTAATCTGGGAATTTAGTGACAGGAGGAGGGGAATGATTTTAAGTGTAAAGAGGGCAGACTGAGATTAGATAATAAGAACAAATTTTTCAGTGAGGATGGGGAGACCTTGATCCAGATTTTCCAGAGAAGTGGTGGCTGCCTCATCCCTGGAGGTGTTCAAGGCCAGGTTGGATGTGGCTTTGAGCAACCCAGTCCAGTGGGAAATATTCCTGCCCATCACAGGGTGGTTAGAACTGGATAGGCTTTAAAGTCCCTTCCAACCCAAACCATTCTATTATTCTGTCATTCTGGAGAGGCTGGCCCAAATGTAACACAACTCAGTAGTTCAATGAAGAAAGTGATCTTTTTGGTAGTAACTCCTGTAGTTCCTTGCTTTTCTGACTAAACAATATTTTCCTCCGAAGGTCGTTTCCCTAAGAAGGCTTAAATGGACAAAATATTCTCAGTTTGAAAGAAAAAAGGATAGAACAGTACATACACAGGAGGCTGCAGAGCTGTTAATTGCTCCGTTCTTCTGGCTCCAAAATGAATCTATTGCACCTGCCTCTATTACTACCTGACTAGTATTATGTAGCAGACTCCAAAATGTGGAGAATTGCACCACGAGTTCATCCCACTTTGGGACTTCATACATTGCCATTTCCACAGCATTCCTGTTTCCATTTGCCTGCTGCAGCTATAAATGGAAATAATTAGTGTTGGTCTTATTGTCAGGATAATAGATTATTTGGAAATTGTTGGTATATTTTATGATGACAGCACTGCTTTGCAATTTCAGTGCTCCTTCCTTTGAATAAGTAAAAGTAATTTCGGCTTTTGCTACCAGCAGGGATAGAAAGCTAACAATAACACTGCAGAATCTGCTGTAATTTAAGAGCCCATTCCACCGAGTTGCATGTAGCTTTCTCTTACGAAACTGTCAGCTGAAACCAAGCCTGTGATCAAAGTGAAATTTATCAGGCAACTGAGCTGCAGTGTGGAGAGTAAATGCAGGTAGTGACCAGTTAACTTTAGACCTGCATTATCACTACAACTGTGATGAGGCATTCAAGACCAAGGCATTAATTTGCTATCATAGATGCTGACTTTCTGTCTTTTTGAAGCACCATGTTTGCATGAAAGTCTAGCAAGAAATGGACAGATTTAATATCATGTAATTATTATAAGAAAGCAGAAACAATATCCCCTTCTTTTCTCCATCCCACTCACTCCCCAGATAACTGGGTTAAAATTCACCCCAGCAGCTCATGGTGTAGAATTTATGGAAATGTGTTCAAAATCTCCACTTTGTTGTGGGAGCAGTGCCTCTCCCCTTTAGAGACTGGGCTGCTATAATTAACATTTACAGGATTGGTCTGGCAAAGCTTTCTGTTTTGTTTTTGTTCAGAATAGCCTTGCAGGTGTTGTACACTTGCTTGGTGTGATGATCCATAGCCTTAGACGTAAGCAGGCACCACGGTTAATCCCAAGTATACTGCTGGAGGAATGAAGGCCCCAAAGCACAAGCCCATTGCTTCCACAAGCCCTCCCTCCTTAGCGTTTGCCCTGCCGTACAAAGCAGAGTCTGCCAGTGGCCCTCTCTGCTCAGCTGCCAGAGGTGACAGGCAACAAGGGATGGATCTGAAAGATGCTGGGGCAGCTCAAACAGGGCTCCAACATGAGATCAACCCATTCAACTGCCCTTCCCTGTCTGCCTCTTCTGCCTCTTCCTCTCTGTTGGGAGCAGCAGCAACCTGTCCAGGGGAGCCTTTGAATTGACCCTTCGGTTCAGTGGAGATAATGTTTAGCATGAGGCCAACAAGAGATGAGGCAAATTCAGCAGCCCTGGTAAATCTTCACAGGGACTCTCCCTTATCACCTGCAATCACAGAGAAAGGACTGAGCTCAAGTCACATCAAGAGAAGAGCAAGTAAATAAAGAGGGTGCTGTTAAGTAGATGAACTTATTCCTCCTTTAGTAGGACAACAAGAAGCCTCAACAGACATTTTAGACCTTGCTGATGCTGTTCATTAGTGAGCAACAGCATGTAAGCGCAACAATAAATATTTACATCTTTAATAATCTCTACCAGTAGCTAACTGCAAATCATTTAGGCTAGGCAGGGGCAACTATCATCTGTGGTGTCAATATAGCTTGAACTTATAATAACCACATTGTTATTCCTCTGTATAACTACTGGCTAAGATTAAGGTGAGTTTTTCTGGACATAACCCTGCACACAGACCCCAGAAAGCCAACTGTATCCAAAGAAGCGTGGCCAGCAGGTCAAGGGAGGTGATTCTACTCCTCTACTCCACTCTTGTTAGACCTCATCTGGAGTATTGCGTCCAGCTCTGGAGACCCCAGCAGAGGACAGACATAGGACTA
The DNA here is from genome assembly GCA_013389865.1 of Piaya cayana. Classification (NCBI taxonomy): domain Eukaryota; kingdom Metazoa; phylum Chordata; class Aves; order Cuculiformes; family Coccyzidae; genus Piaya; species Piaya cayana. The sequence continues at coordinate 19,677 of WAAB01023706.1, read as the reverse complement.
TTGGAATGGGCCTAGAGGTCAGAGGAATCAAGCACCTCTCTTATGAGAAAATGTTGAGAGAGAAGGCTCTAGGGAGCCTTTCAGTACTTGAAAGGGACTCATAAGATAGATGGGGATGGACTTTTTAGCAGGCTCTGTAACAACAGGACAAGGGCTGATGGTTCTAAACTAGAAGAAGGAGATTCACACTAGATAATAGGAAGACACTTTTTAGTGTGGTGAAACACTGACCCAGACTGCCCGGAGAGGTGGTCGATGCACCATCCCTGGTAATATTCAGGGTCAGGTTGGATGGGGCCCTTAACAAGCTGATTGAGTTGAAGATGTCACTGCTTACTGTAGTGGGGCTTGGACTGGACAGGCTTTAGAAGTCCCTTCCAATTCAAACCATTGTATGATTTAATGTGAGGGTCACAAAATGTGTTTAAAAGGCATGCTTAGCCCCCACTGTAGAGGAAGTTTCCTGTTCCTAAATTAGATGACAGTGACAGTTTTATCCTAGTTTTATCCTAGTTTTATCCCTTTTATCCTAGTTCATCTCTCTGAGGAGTAGTATTGGTCGATATAAGTATTTATGAGAAGTTCAGTGCCATCAAAGTGGCACGTGCATTACTGAGTAGAGATCCGTGGTTAGATCTTTGAGGTGAAGATAATCCTAAATGCTTTAAACATTGAGGTCAAGAAATTATGTGCTTTGTTTATGTGCTTTGTTTATGTGCTTTGTTTATCATTATGTGTTTTGTTTATGTCATCAAGATGTGAATTTAATAGCAGTTAACACCTGGGAAAGTTCAGCTAAGGAAGTGGGCTCAACCCGATGAACTAAGTGAGCTGTTCCCTGCTCTCACAGTAATCTTGGGGCCTAGATGGACTCTGAGCCGTCTTCACTGACCCCGACAGACCTTGTCCTCAGCAAAAGTCCCAAAAGGTTGTTCACAGAAGCTGCTTTCACAGTCAGCTGCCTTCATTAAGTACCCCATTTGGCAGGGTTTGAATATCTGTATTGGGAGTCTTGATAAGGGAACAGTGCAGTAGCTACTGCAGGAGATGTGTAGCCATCACAATGCAGTGATAAATAATCAGTGCCAAATAATATTGATACACCGGTGTCCCAAAGGCCATCAAATGTCTTAGCCTGAGGAAAGCCGAAGCCTTCAAAGATTTTAACAACTCTATTTCTGGAAAGGAGAGAAGGACTGATGATAGAAAGTTTCTTGTGATGGAGAAAGCTTTGAACATAATGCCTTTAAAACACAGAAGGTAAACAGTGCAATAAACTAAAGTTATGGGGCTTGGCTGGTTGCTTTTATTAATTCATACTCTTGATTTTCATGGGTACTGAACATCTGAGGTCTGTGTGGTAGAAACTGGAGTTTCATTTCTGTGCTAGTCTTCACACTGACTTTTTTTCCAAACTCACTATTTTCTTTTTCCTTTTGAACATCAGTAATAGACTGAACATAACCATCTCTGACTCCGAGAAAAAGATTTAAGAGGAAGAACTCATTTAACTCTGAGTCTTTTAGCCAAAAACCTGTTATGAGTAAGCAATAGGAACTCTGAGGGAACAGGAATAAACCATGAAATCTCTACACTGCTTAAAAACTAAATATGAGATTGGAAAATATATTGAACTGAGCTAGGACTTCAAACAATTTTTATTTATTGTTCACAAGAGAGGAAACAGGGCATTTTAAATAAAGTGCCATTTTATGCAATTAAATCCCGAATTAGAATTGGCAATGAATGGCATCAGAAGAGACTCCTGTACAGATAGAGAGAGAATTCAGAATGTAGTCCTTCCCATGCAAAGGGTAAAGGCAGGATCTCCTAATGCATTATTTAATGCTTGTTATGTAGTGCATTAAGCAGTCACTGAGAGGAAAGCTTTTAAAACCCAACAGCCTTGCTGACAGCATTAAATCTTACCTTAGATTTTTGGTTAAGTCAATATCAAAAAAATAAACAAATTAATACATTTCAGTCTGTCCAATTTATAGAGACCAATCAAGTTACAATGCTGGACATGGCCAACTGAATGAGGGGAATAGATTTACTTGAATGAGATCTTAATTTAATCAGTTGGGCCCAGAGAGCTGAAGTCAGCAGGCTGGGATGTTATAAGAGGCAGAAGAGAAATAGTGCCTTTACTGCAGCCAAAAAGGAGAATGACAGTGGTGGAAAGGAGTCCAGGCAGTGTCAGAACACACCTATTTCCATGATTTATTCTTAATTTACTTTAATGACAGTCTGAAGGTTGTCTGTTTTTCTTTAAGTGTCCTCAGAATACTGATATAGACCAAATATTTAGCACATGCTTTTTCTCCACTTCCTCTCTGTTAGCTCCATTGCAAGGTGGAATTGAAGAGGAGCTCTAGCTGCATTTTGCCGTAATGAATTTTGAGTGCAGTGGCAGACTACCCTTTTCCCACCGTGTACCTTGCCAGCCAGTGTCCCTTCTCCACAGTCATCGTTAACTTAGGTCTAGGAATCACAGGTTCCTCTGGGACTAATGTTGATATTATGATAAAATAGAGGAATTCATTGCATTTCTATCACAGTTTGTACCGGCAAAAGAACAATGTGTACTTTCCCAACAATAGTTCATTTTTATTATCAAGTGAGTAAATTGATGGTTGTTTAGAACTATTGACGTGCAGGCAATGATCTCAGATGACATTTACAATTCTGGAACACTTTCCGTCTTTCCAGTTTCTGCCAGGAACTTGCTTCTGTGATTCAGAGATTTTATTTTAAGATTGGACTGTTGTTTAATCTGCATTACAAATCTGTGCCTTTTGGTTTCCTGCATATTTGTGCTACATTCGTTAGTATCACAAAACCTTCAAGCTTGGATCTGAGCAATTATTATTCATTTATGAAGTTTTATTAATTTATTATTAATTTATGGAGTATTATTATTTTAGGAGTTTGGTTTGTGCCAGTCATTTGGGAATGCTTTTACAAATTGACTGTAGAATCACCATCCCATCATCAGATGAAATAGTGACTTGTTTTCCCCCACAATACCAATAAGAGGATTCAAGGGGAAAGTGATCTCAGTAATAGTTAAAAATAGCTTGGGGATGTCAAGCTAACTGAAGACCCTTAGCAGTCATTTTCTCATTTAAGAAAATCCATGTTTTCGCAATAAAGGACAACTACTACTTTCTTATGAATCTAGTCCTTTATAGAAAAGATGTCCTGAATTGCCCCAAAAATGCACTTGGAGGGAGAAAAAATCCCCAGTGGTATTATTCCATACTTTAAAACCAAAAAATCCTTGTACTGGCTAGGAAAAACAATGAAATGAAACTTGAAGTGTTTTCTCTCTGTAGCCGTTCTTTTGTCCATGTTAAGGAACAAGACATATGAGACAACTATGTATTTCCTTCTGTCAGCAATCTTTCTTGCCAAGTTGCCTTACCATATCAAGGGTCACTTGTTGCTTTAAAGTTAAGGGGAGTAGCAAAACAAAGAGAAGCTAGGAAGTTGACTGTTATATCAAGTGTTTCACCAGGGCATGTTACAAAAATACTCAAGGCTAACGTAACATTTCAAATGCATGAACCAGTTCCCATCCCTGGTGAAACTGGAGGTAATTCTTGTGAGAGAAAACCACGTTCTGAGACCAGCCACTGTGATGCAAAATACCTATTATTCTGCTCTGGCTGTGTCCACAGGCAGGCAAGTAGAGCAGGCCAGTCCAAGAAGACTTGTTGAGGTGTTGAGGACTTACTATCCAAATCAGCTCCAACTGAAACATTAATATTCTCCATATATAGTTATTCAAGCTAGTGTATGATGTGTCCCCCACAACAGAGAGAATTTAAAGCCACTATTTAAAAGATGTGTGATTAATCTTACATTTACTTTCATGTTTTCAGATATACTCAAGGACAAGAAAACCCACCCAGAAAACAGAAATGAACTAAAACCATCTGTGAAAAATATTGACATCACAACCACCACAAGCACTGTCAAGTCATCCTCTAAACACACTGTAAATGGAAATGGAAGCAGCCCAGCCTCGAGTGCCTCCCTTGTTATTTTAATAGCGCTAGCATTTCTGTGGCATTGTCCACTGTAGTTGCATTGCTTTGCAGCTGCTACACAAGCATTTCTGTCATTTATACCTACAGCCTTACTCAAAAGAAAACAAATTTAAATGATTCTCTGGTTTGTGATACGTTAGAATAAATATTAACTGATATGCTTGAGTTGGCAGATACCAAGTGTGGTCACTTACAGTGCCTGAAGATTGTTTTTGACGAAGTCCACCCAAGATGCAGAGGGAATGATGACAAGGGTCTAATATCTTAACTTATGGGATAGAAATAATTCAAAACACAAAAATTGTATTTGTGCATGTTATTGTTTTTCTCAGTTTTGTTCACTGGACTCTGACTGGCTGGTTTTGTTTGTTTAATTTTTCTGATAAATTATATGAATGATCAGTCTTCAAATTCAAGCCCACATATACTTTATTTTTCTAGTGAACAGCTAGCTATGTCTACAGTTGTAAACCGTGTTAAAGTGAAGTACACTCTACCAGCTTGATGAAATTCCGAAGTGGTCAAGAAGATCAAAGCATGTGTGAGAGTTCTTTTCACTCCTACACTTTAGATTGTAGGAAGCAACATAAAAGCATATGAAGTGTCTAATATATCAGTGTAGTTACCTTAATTATGTTAAAAATTAGAAACGCTTTATTTACTGAGGGATATAGACAGTGAGTTTCCTTGCCCTACAAAATGCCATTACCAGATGCTTAAGCATATGCTCAAGGCTTATTATATAAATGTCCAGCAATGGGAAACATAAGTAAACATAACAGTGTTCTATCTAACTGAATGCAACTCTGTACAGAGAAAAAAGATAGCTCCATTCAGACTTACTTTGCCTAAGTGATGTTAAAGAGAAAGCGACTTATTTTCTATTAAGGTCCCAGAGATATGAATTATTGGGAACTCCCATTAGACACTAACTAGATTTTATGCACTGTGGATCTCTGAAATCAACTCTGTTTCATAAACTGTGTATTATTCAATTACATTTAATGTTTAAAATTTTATATCATAGTAGGTATAAATGTGAAGCAATCTGAAATCTAAAACATTCTCTGTTATGCATCATCTTGATAGCTACCCTGGAAAATGTCAAAATGTGTATTATGTTACAAGGCCATTTTGATTTTAATGCATTTTAACTTTTCAGATGGAAAAGTATGAGAATAACTACTGATGGATTAAGAGTTAATGAGCATTTTACAACTGTTTACACTGCCATTGAATCTATATATGTACAAACACAACCGTATGAATACAGTGATTAATATGACAAGGATATGAAACATTAGAATTGTCATATTTGCTACATTCCATAACTATTACAACAGTTTAACAGCCATTTTCATGTTGTAGACTATTGTTATGTACAGTTTTATAAGATTTAATGTAAAACACTTGCATTTGTTTTTTAGTATAACATCTCTTTGATACTTGCAGTTATACAGTCACTGACAAACCTCAAAAATAGAACCCTGTGTCTTACTAATCAGCTTCAGACATTTTGTCAGCAACTTTGATTCCAGAAGACACACAGAAGGTGCTGTGTGCCAGTATTGCTACTGGTTATCATTATGTAGCAACTGGTAATAATATAGAACAAGCATACAATTAGTAAATGGAGACTCACGAGTATGTTTTCAGGTATATTTGCAGAACTGGGGCTTGGGTTTGTTTTTAATTTGTGTGCTTATATAATGTTCACAGACATAAAGGTATAATCAGAACCATCAACACACCCAGCTGTAAAGGAGGTGTCTCTAAAGCAGTGGCAGATAAGTTTTCTAAGGGATAATTCAATTTTCATGTTGACATGAGAAAAAAAAATGGAAAAAGGTACTAACATGAAATATTTTATATTTGAATTTTGTTTTTTCAAAATGGTAAGGATATTAATAACATGATTGGAGTATTTTCCAATTATACCCATGAAAGTCAGTTCTCTGAAAAATACAAAAGTGGCTGTCCTGTGTTTACTGGAGTTTGTAAGCTGCACTGCTCTACTGAATCATAATTACAAACACTGCTTATATATTCGTTTTCACTGCCCCATGGAAAAATGCACTTTTACTTGAGGAGATGTGCAAATCATGTCATTTGTATAGTGAAAGGACATTGTGACTCCTTGCAGTCTTAAAGGATCCACTCTGATGGCTGCTGTTAGACTGGTTTCTGTGCACACAGAGAAATGTACATCGGGGCTAACACTTCCCACCAGCTCCAGGAAATACCAGCCACTATGGTTTTGCCGAAGCAATTCATGTCTGTTGCTTGTGAACCTGACTCCAATTCAGTATTCTTACATTTAAGGTGCTCAGCCATCATTCAGCAAATGCATCCATGTTTGCCCACTTAAGTCTACTCTGGGATTTCTATGGATAGAGTGAAGTTTTCAACACTGGGTTCTCATGCTACCAGATTTCAACTGTACAGTTTGGAGTTTTCAGTTCTTCTCACTTGTGGAGACAGAACTTGAATACCAAGACTCGGGTGTCATTTTGAGGTCTTTTCTGTAAAAGGTTTTGTGCTCTTAGCTCAGAACCAGCTAGCCTACTATTCAGTTGTAGCAGAGGACACTGCAGAAGCCCTGCATTAGGCATGTATGGAATAACTCACACAGAGGACTTTTTTTTCTTTTGCTGATAAATGTCATAATCTTGCTAAAAAAAACCTCTGAAAAATAAAGTATTTGAATTCTGGATTTGTTCAGCAAGTATTTGTATGATGTAGCATTCATCTCTCAAGCTAAATTAAAAAAACCTTCTGAAGTTTCTGTAACAAAACTAGAACAAGTTCAGACTGTGGGGTGAGGTAAATTCAACTCATTTTGTTGGACTCAGCCCACATTTTAAAAGACACAAATTGTTATGAAAAAAGGGAAGAGAGTGCAGAGGACTCCACACCAATTAATACATTTCACACTCATGTACTTCTACACTGTAAGAAGAGTACTGGTCAAACCAACATAAAATATGTTCATAATGTTCATCAGAAATGGTGCAGCTTTAAAGGGCAATGCAGTAAAGTTTTACTGATGGTTTATGATTTTCTTTTCCCCCTCAGAATCAGTTTCATTTACATATTAAAAAAACCATTATTTCTCATCAAGCAACAGATCTATACCAGCAATGGAAAAACCAACTGGTTGTGTCAGATAAAGGAAGTATTTCTTTTCAGGTGAATAAGATACCTGTTTTACAAAATCTTACGTTATTCTCCAGAACACTGTAATTATGAGGTAATTACAAAGGTTCTAAGTTCAAAATATGTTTGAACTTGTCTATATGATAGTGTAAAACAAGGCACCAGTCTGACATCACTGTAGCTTTGCCTCACAGGTATGGATTGGATTTAACCACTACTTTTTGAGTGCTTATTGTTTTACTATGACTTTCTTTTAATATTTTGCTCTGCCAGCCTTTGTGAATGCCAGCATTGGAAAGTGATTGCTGTCATACTTTTGTAAGTAAGATCAATCTATAATTTTCTTTTGATAGTGATGCAGGTTTCTTGCCAAAGAAGACAAAATTGCCATGGGCACACAGTCAGTTCTTAGCATTACACTGCCATGTGGCCTCCAGGTTACACCAGGTTCATGTGTCACTAATCCTCTTCCTGGCTATGAAGGCATCTGGGAGGAGAGTGAGCAAGAGTGGGCAAAAGCACATGTGGCTGCAATGTGCCAGAGCGGGGCAACCTCCAGTTGTCTTTGCTGAGGCCCTGAACAGAATGTTCTCAGCTAATTTTCAAGCAGCTTTTACACCTCTCCAGATAATTGCATGGAGACTGGCTGGGCAAAGAGCAGAAGAGAATCTAGAGATTGCATTTTCAGGCAACTATACAGACACCTGCTGTGAACTGCAATTTACTTTGCAATTTAGATGCTCAACAGAGTCTGGCCTCTCATTTTCAACGTTGCACTGTTTTTCTGCCTTGCACATTGACAGTGCTATACCCTGTCTTCTAGTGTGCCAGGTACTTTGTAATTGCATAAGGAACCGTGATTCTCGTCTCTAACTAAGTAAACATCTTCTTGAGGTACAAATATCAGTCAGAGCTTGATAAAGGCCACACAAATAATAATGTCCAGCTGCATTTACCACAGAGGCTCTGTGTATGGATATCTGGCTATGTGATTCACATTTCTTTGATCTCTTAAATCAGATCTGTATTTAATATATCTTTATTTCTTTTTTTTACTAACACTGCAACATATATCATAATTTTAAATTTGACTCTCTAATCCTGTATAGGTCTTTGCAATATTGTCCTAATGGATGTTGTGTGCAGACTCCATTTCAATGTTAGATGAGCCTTTTTGTCTAGATTTACTGAGTCATTTTTATTCAGTATTGCACATGATTAGGTTTAAGCAAGATCTGTTTGAGTGAAAGGAGCTGATACACACATTCAAGTGCAATACCGATTAGGACAAAATTACAGAAAGTTCCTGTGTTCCTAAAGTGAACTCTTCACATTAAACAGATTTTAAAGTTTACCAGAAATTACAGGCAAAAATTCATAACAAGCATAGTGTAAAGGGTATTTCAGCCTTGTATCGAAAAGGAGTCTACCTATTTTTTAAGTTGGAATTAATTGATATACAAGCTTTGTGACATCTCTGTATGTGGGCAAGTTTAGGTCTGTAGAAATAGGAGGCATTCCCTAAAAAGTATCCTGCACACACAGGAGCATTGAGCATCACTGCATCATAAGTGCTTAATGTTTCAAGAGAGAGCACAAGATATGTATTTTCATTTACAGCATTTCACTACTCACAATTCTTCTTGTAACGACATATGACAGTATGTTAATGAAAAGTCAAACATCTTTACAGTCAATGTCATTACGGCTGTGACATGCACTAGTCGAAAAGAACATGATGGTGTTCGTCCCCTTGCCTCAGAATTATTCCTGGTACTGAATTGTCTTCCTCTTTCCACTGTCATTTGCTAACTAACTACATTTGAATTGTATTAAATTCTAAGCTGCCAAAAATAAATACTGGCCAAGAGATTGTGATAAATAGAGAGATAAAGAGACTGTGATAAATAGGGAGATAATAAACTGAGGAGAGTATCCTGCATTTAAAATAGAGGATACTCCTAGGTAGGAAATCCCTCACGTACTAAACAATTTTTCATGTCCCTCTCTCCTCTCCAGATTCATCACCATTCCCTTCCACCCACATACAGCACAATACAAAGTCTGCATGCAGGAGGCTGATGCACTGAATTTGGGAAAGTGAATTAAAACTGTTGAACTGTTGCAGTATTTCTGAGTATCTTGCTTAAAGTGGACCATGAGGCCCCCATTCAAACTGTATGTGGAATTGCTTATGTTCTTATTCCATAAATAGCCGCAATTGATGCGGCTTTCAGAAAAGACTGCTAGACACAGGCCGTGAAGTGATATGTTTGTATTGCTTCCATGTTATTGACATCAGATCCTGTCCTTAAAATAGACTGGTTTAGACATTCTGGTTATTATCAACACTGCAATGATTTCCCTCCTAAGAAAATCATGTAGCACCCTTTTGAGAGAAGGGCACATAAAAGAGAGGCCGCTGATTCTTTCACAAAGTACACCAAGTGCTTCATTAAATAGCCACTAAGAACTAAAGATTGAGGCTTTTTCCTTTCTGTACAAGGAATTAACATTCCCTTGAAAAATTATGCATTTTGTACCTAATCATTTCAATTAATCTTTGGTAAATTGCTCAGTACTTTGTAATTATAATATCTGCAGATAATTTAGTGCTATACTAAAAATCATTCTTTGTATAATATAAGCAATTAACATTTATTCAGGTTTTTTTTCTATTGCAGGGAGATATATAAATTATCCTCAGTGGCCTTTCTGTAGCACCTGTTTGAATTATTCTGCAGGCTATGGACATTTCATTTGAAAAACAAATGCACTGAAATTTTATTAACTCCTTGCAAATACACAGTTGTAAAAATTACTTTTCACGGGAACGTGAAAATACATTTTCCTATGTCTTCTGGCTTTATGAGCTAGGTTGGACTTCTAGACTATTACACCTAGAACAGGCACTGACATTTTAAATGCAGTTAAAATTGAAATAGTCAGATACCTCTTTCCCATAATTAAGTACAATATCCCATATTTGTAACCTGGTTTATTTAGTAATGAAAACAGAAAGCAATAAGACATCAAAAATATAAATCCTAGTGTAACTTTCACATCTTCTTATATGCATACAGAGTTCAGAATCTTTACTAGTCATAGACTATCAAAAGCATTGCTATGCTTTATTTTGAGGGTAATACATTAAAGTTGTGGAAAGCAAACCAGATTGCTTTAAACTTGTAAGTAAGATTCTAAATAAATACTAAATTTCTATTTTAATGCACAGTATATTGAGGAAGATCAGCTGATCTTCCTAAAAAGCAGATCTGAAAATAACTTTCTAACAAGAATGCCAATATCAAATATTTACAACCTCCACACATACAAAACTAGGAAATAATATAAAAAAAATAAACCCTACAAGTTGCAGCACACCCTCAGCTCCTGTAAATCGGTAAAGTGCCTTTGATTTCAGTTTAACTACAGCATTGTACCTCGGCGTAGTATCTAGCCCAGGAATGTGAATTCCTTCCCATCTTTTTGGAGGCATAGAAAATCAGGAGTCACTACAATGATTACAAAATTCACATAACAGTTTTACATTGCCTGGGCCACTGATCAGACAGTATCTTCACTCTTGAAAAGAAAATCTGTAGCGCATAAGCTTTCCTGAATTTTCCCTTTCCAGTGGGGTGACAGGAGCCTTTTCCAGAAGCAGCTGGTGTGATCTGGGGCTACAGGGTTCATACTGTATTCTATATTCATACTGTGAGTATTTCCTAGTGTAGAAGATCTTTCTCAGAGGTTTGCTGATACAGATCAGGACCTAAGGCAAGTTGGGAGTTTTCCATTTCATGTTAAAACATAGGATGGAAGTCTTAAACTCACCTCAGAAACTAATCAAGACTCAGTGGAGAAAACTGATTGTAGCTTTGATGTTTTTGGAGAAGCTCAAGCAGCAGAGAAGGCAAGGAGCCATGTGCACCAGATACATGTTTATGTATTTCTGCTTTCAGTCTCAGAAAAAATTACTAGTGAGATTCCAGGTTAAGGGTGACAAATTTGTGCATTACTGTAGCCAGATATTATTCTGTGGAGAAGGAATTAAATTTTCTCCTAAGCAGAAACAAAAAGAAAGTTCTCGGTCTTTGTTTTATATTATGTGAAACACTCAACTTGGAAGGATGCTAGGCCTCACAAAGTAGATTCCCCTGAGTGGGTTGTTCTTGGTGCATGTCATGGTAACAGTGTCAGAGTCTGTCTGTTTGTCAGGAAAGACTATGACCACCCTATGGTGGCTTTTTTGGAGGGCTTGAGAAAAACTGCTGTTTATGGCTCAAAGATGACAAATCCGTTGTAGGCAAGTCACAAAGCAGTGAAGAAAGCAATAAAGACATGTGATTGTGGTCTCATTGAGAAATAAGAAAACTGATTTAACCTAAATATTTGAGCTTTTGCATTAGATGTGAACAACAGGGTTGAAACTTAATCCCAAAACACTGCAGTGGCAAATGGGAGGAGGCTGATGTAGCAGCAATATAAAATATTACCATAGCCCACTCTTTATATGGGGCAGTGTTAGAAAAGAAAGGGAAACCAGTACACCAAACCTGGAGTGCTAAAACAACTTACTGTATTTTGATATCAGAACTAATACTGTATCAATGTTTACACTACTCTACAGTAGAAATTCTAGTTAAATATCTGCTTTGTCATTTGTAATTAGTTTGTGGCCTCCTAGTCTTTTTTATTTCCTTTTATTTTACAGGAATTAATAGTTAGCTTACATTTGTATTTTGCATTAGTTGCATAGTGGGTATTTTAAGTTCCAAAATAGATTTGGTTTGCCCTAAACTGTATGCAAGCATTCGTTATTACTTCTATTTCCCAAGCACATGTTTTATTTGCAGTATATCTGCTGATATTTTTATTGAATATATATGTCAATTTTCTTGAGTTTGTTTCAGCATTGAATATGGTAAGCGCAATTTTAAAAAACAGTCTAAAAACGATGACTTAAAAAAAGAACAAGGCTACTTTGAAAAGTTAAAGCCTGTTTTGTTAAGAATAGTGAACTATGAATGGGAATTAAAAAAATAATTCTCAGCAGGAAACTTCTCTATTTGAATTTTTGTGGGTTTTTTTTCTGAACAATTTCATCATCTTTGTTGTAAATTACAAAGCTGCTAAAACCTTAAATAAAAATATTTTAATCTGTTCAGGTGACATTTTGAATAAAGGATACAGACCTTGAGAACTGCTGAGGAACTTTTCATATTTTGGTCATAGTTTCTTCTGCAGGTCTGTTTTTTAAGCACAGAACTGTTTTCTTGCTCTTCTTTTTTTTCTTGCAATAAATACAGAGAGATGTAAAGGTTCCCACCTGCTCTTCTGGGAGCTCTTGATATTATTGAAGAGCCACGATATTTGCAGCAGTCTCCTGGGTAAATGCCACCATAACTCCACACAAGTAGGTCTTTTTTTGTCAAGCTGACATTTGTTCATGAACAATTGGATCTGTGTCATCCATGGACCAAGGTCTTGCAATAACTGCTTGCTGTATTAAAAGCCTTGCCCTCGACTGAGATTAGAACCGCAGTACTTTTTTTACATAGGCCAGTGTACTATAAAAAGGAAACTCCTTGCTGCTAGCTTAGCATTTTCATCACTTGTCAGTTATGAACTTCACAGTTTCTCTTCTTTGCAAGAGAAAACCCCATTTTTTTTTTCTGTCAGCTATTGATTATTGTGGTTGTTTCTACCATTTCCTAAAGTGACAGCAGAGAACTTTGCTCTTAAATGCAATTGTTAAAGCTACTTTTTGTGAGCTTCTCTCCAATTCTCTGTCAAAACAGGTGCTTTTTTCAAGCTTAAAAGTTGTTGGGAAAGGCATTAGCTGTTTTATCGCTTTTACTTCCTGTTTTGGTAGTATTTTGTAGTACTCTTGTAGTACTGCTGAATGTGTTGAATGGAAATTATAGGATAAACCACTGAAGCACAGTAGTATCATGAACAAGTTGTTCCTTTATTGTGTTTCAATTACTGTATACTGCATAGTTTTTTCTTACTTTTTTTCCCTGATGAATGATGATTTGAGTGTTGCTTCCTGAAACATCTATGATTCCAGCTCAATTCTTTCAAAATGCTTCTTATTGAGGTCTATGAATTACATAAAACTCATCTCACCATCTATGGAGAGCACTTTTTGCTAATATATTCATTTTTGACCGAGCTCCAAAGATGATAGCCAACAGCCCTTCTCTGCCAATGCTAGAGGAATGCTTGTTCTCTGAAGTGCTGCCTCATAAGAGCCTTTTAAATTTAAGGATCGTGCATTCATCCTCTAATTAAGCAGGTGTCTAAATCTGTGAAGCTGCTTCATTCTGAAATACAACCTGCCTCCACTTCAAAGATGTTGTTTCTTTTCCCAAAGATGTTTGAAAAAGTGCTTTTTTGACAGTTCAAATTTCTAGGGTTATTTAAAGGCTTTGACTCTTATGTGATTCAGTACTTATTTTCCAAAAATACACAGAATACATCAGATCTGATAAGATGCCTCAAGGATGTTTCTTAATAATGGTACTGGAGTTCATGTCTTCAACTGCATTGAGTAACCAGCCTTCCTGCTAACCTAATGATGGAAGTGGTTGCAACTGGATATGATCCATTTGATGTCTCTCCCATCGAAACTCCAAATCTCCTTCTGTTTTTTTGGGGGGGGGGTTTGGGTTGTTCAGTTTTGGGTTCTAGCAATATGTCATTTGGGGTCTGAAATATGTCTAGAATTTGTCATAAAACCTGAGAGTGGATTTAGCGTAGTTTGTCACAGGAGTGCCAATATGGTGCAGCTCCAGATACAACCAATGACTTCTCAGGATGATGCCTCACCTTATGATATTGAGAAAGGCAGTATGACTTTAGTGTCTTCCTGTGCTTTAGCTTTACATCTGAAAATAGTCATTTTTTTGAAAGAAAGCTTATGAAATCATTATTACTTTAGGAATCCAACATTAACTACCACACTCAGGAAAAAACTGCAAGTACTCCTACTAGTATAAGAAAAAGACAGGTTTTAATTACATTGTTACTATGTCCCCAAGGAGATTCAGAGTTAACTTTAGAAGAAAGAAGGAATTTCAAAAGCAACAAATACCCAAGTTCTGTACCTGCAGGTTTATGACCTACTACCACAGATTACTACTTTCCATCCTGTGTGTTTTCAAGGAAACAAGATACGGATGGAAGTAATTTGCCAGAGCAAGGGCGAGGAGATCACAACAGATGTGTGAATGCTATTCATTTACAGTGGCCACTCCGTATTTACTTATGACTTTTGGCTCTTCAGCCACTGGTCCAAGGTAAAACCTAGAACCTGAAACTGCCTCTCTCCCCCCTAGCCCCCCACCCCTCCGAAAATAGAAATCTCATTCCTTATGGGGTTACTTGTCATCATTCCACAGGCATTATTCCCTTTATTTTCATTATTTCTCATTATTCTCACTGTTTCCAAGGGGGAAAGGGTGCAATGTGCCTCTCAGCTATGGAGACCCATGCTTTCGTCCGAAGGTCACAGGGGGTCCTGCAGTATGCTGCCATTCCATTTCAAAGTACATGCAGGGGTTATGGATGCTTCCCAGGTAGACCACAGTGCATGAAGGAGCAGAGAGAAGTTTACTCTTATCTCCCTTCACACAGGAGAAAAATGAGACTAAATAGGTCTGAAATAACCCTTAGGTGTCAGAGCCAACCTTTTTAAAAAAAAGGCCTTTGGGTGTGACCCATTAGTTGTTGATTTAGGCAAGTGCTGGGGCAGCTCCCTTTATTGTGCTGCACAAACTTGTCATGGTGTCCGCTCATTGTTTTATCAGCCAGAAGTAAGCAGACTTTTCTAGCTACAAAAATCAATCGTTTTCATTACAGAATAACTCAGTCTGCCAAGCTAGAAAGTATCCCAGTCCTATTGGATCTAAAATATGGCTTTCCTCAGATGTTTTAGGAATTAGAAATTGTTAAAGAGTGGCTGTCATTTTGCTTTTCCCTGGAAAGTATCCATGTTACCCACATATCTGGTGTGCACTGCTGTGTTTCTCTGATGCATTCAGCTTGCAGTCACCACATATCACTTGTCTTTCTTTTCTCAGTTCCACCTTAAATTGGATGCAAACTTCTTCAGACACTTTTAGTACATCAATTTCCTCAGGGCATTTTTTTAATTTAAAGAAAGGTACAGAGAGTCCAATTAACCTCAGATGAAGAGACCCATAGTTCATTGTCTGTCTGGGAAAATGAACCTCAGGAAACAGTACTCTTGCATTTTAAGTGCATGTCAGAACCACAATCAGAACTCATGTTTTTGGCTTCTACTCTGACACGTAATCTATTAGAACACTGTGAACAATCAAGTTCATCAACCTCCCAGAGCCTTATTTTTTTTCCTCCTTGCAAAGAAGATGCAAGGATGCCATGGATGAAATTTGAAAAAAAAATTCCACACAGATTAAGAACATCAGCATATGCTAACTGACTACATGGTGGTAACTACCATGACCTTTTCATACGGGCAGAAGAGGAAGTCTCAGAAATAAATGTGCTGTAAATAATGACTTTCTAATGTTACTCACAATATTGTGTTTGTACCCAGACATATGCAAGGAACTAAGAGCAGCTGCTTACTTTGTCTGAACAGAAAGTTGAAAACACAAGACTGATATTTGCACAGAGCAAAATGAGCTAATAGGAATACAATTCCTCCTGTTTGATGCTGCCTGCTAACTCTCGATCTCTCAACCTTGGACAGAGTAGAAACTACAAATGTGCTTCATTCAGGCAGACAGATGTAGCAGTACATTCAACACTAGCAAGACTCAAAGGTGTATTGACTGAAAACCTGTCTATCAAAGTGCCACCTGCTTTGTCCCAGGCAGCAGCTATGCACAAAACTGACATTCCCCCAAACTATTTTACTAATACTGCGATAAAAGGTAGCTTCAGGGTGATGAAGAGCACAGGTAGAGTGTCATTCTTCCTTTGCCTTCCTCCCACATTGCAGCCAGCTGTCATCTTCACTCTCCTTTTACTCAGTGTTCAGCTGTGCCCCAGCAATGAGGCTCGTCTTGCAAATGGATGGATCAGTGCAGCAGGAGTCTTGCACTATTGTCTCTTTCTTTTCCATGTATTGATACCTAGCTGTGCAGAAATACCTGTATGAATCAGCAAATGTCTTCAGGTCCTTACAGATTTGTGGTTTTAATCCTTTTGAGAAAAGCTGGTTCATCTGACAGACTCCACAGGGGTGGTTTCACACAGCAAACTCAAAAGGGAAGAACATATTTCCTTGCCACTAGAAAAATCTTCCTCCCGGAGTAAAAGCACAAGACACACAAGTCTCCCATTGCTTAGGCAGTTTCTCACAATACATCTCTGGGCATATCTCTTGCTTCTTGGGCAGCAAAGGGCTATGGTTTCTCACATACTGCAAGACAAGACGTTTGTGTCATTCTATGTTTGACTCTCCTGAAGAAGGACCCAGAAATGACTTGTGGACATAATTTGAACAACTAAAATAGCTAACCACTGTGTAACATTTTGTACCATCCAGCTGCAACAGACACTTTCCTGTGGATACCTACACTTGTAGTCCCCAACATATCTAGGACTTGCTCTAGGGCAAAATAAAAAACAAATACTTCTGACAATGTTTCTAGGGAAGCCAGACTGGGACACAGAACTGCAGGAAATTTAGCAGTGGCTGAGTCGCAGATTCTGGCTTAGATATAAGAGTGTACTTATCACTTATTGAGTACAAAGCAAAGCAATGATTTAATATATTACTTTAAGGTGATTCACTTTAATGATTGTATAAGATAGTACTTTGTGTTGTCACACAAACAAAGATCAAGGAACTGTCAGTCCCCATTACTTGGACAAATGTTCTTTTGAGAAATCCCAAATGACTTCATGGTACATTTAAATGAGTGCATGTCTGTAATGGTTATCTTCAAAAATCAATAAGCATGAAGTTTAGAAAGAAGGCAAATCAGTAAATGGAAGGAATCATAATTAAAGAGATGCAAAAAAAATGAAAAGCTAAAAAAACCCAAAAACCTCCATTATTCAGTTATTATCATGTCCCATGAGAGAAGGGTTAAGCAATGCAATTCCTCAGTGGACTGGTGGCACACCTCAGTCTGAAATTACGCATCCCAGGAAAGAAAATAGAAAAGATGAAGGGTGTGAGGAAAGTACAAAAAAAATCCCAACCACAAAGCCATAAAGGAGAATAATGGAATCAGTCATGAATTAGGTACATTTCTTCTACCTCCAAGATGTAACTGTTTGCTCTGAATTTTCTGTGAAAATGGATCTGGAGTCTCCCCACATAAATATACATCCTTGTACTGCCCTGTGCAGTGCACATTCAATTCAGAATTCAGAGCTTTTCCCTGAACCTTTGCGAGACCTCAGCCTGGTTTTGATACCCCTTTTACTTTGTAAATATTTTTATTTCCTTTTTCATATTGAAGCACCCAGCCATTTCAAATCATGCTCCTGGATCCAAACTGTCTTCCAGAAAATACAGGGTTTTTTCATTCTTGTAGTCAGAGTTAGACTAACAGCAGGTTCTCATTAACCCTTTACATGCTATTTACTAATCACTATATCTCATAATAACCTCTCAATTTTTTAGTTCTCTACTAAAAGGAGTCTCCCTCTTGTCTCTTATCAGTATTTAGCACCCATCTTTGAACTCTGGTATCTGCTCCACTTTTCCTTTTCCTTCTCATGTGAGGTCTAGAAATGAACTAAGTCATACAGGGGCTTAGTTTTCGATGGAAGTCTTCTTCCAGGCTCTCAAGCACTAGAGTGTATGCGCAGGAAGTGTAAGGCAGTTGAAATATTCCTTTCACTGAGAAAAAGAAAAAAAGAGGTGGTCCCCCCTCCCCCAGTTTCAGCATCTCATTTAAATTCATCAACACTAAATTACACGGGGTTTTTTTGCCCTGGCCTTGGGCTCTCTAAATGTCTTAGAGGGGAGCAGAAGGAAAAAAAAAGAGAGAGAAGAGCAGATCCTAATTGAAGAAAGCAACCAAACTGCATAAAGTTATCTCCATTTATTTGTTTTTCCTGGATGGGGGGGGAGCGGGGAAGGTTTAAACTGTGTAAACTAAACAGCAAGTTGTAAAATATCATTCATGGAGTATAATAGAAAGTATACTCTCACACTAGGGAAGAGTCACAGTTACAGTGCAAAAATATTCTCAGTTTCTACTCCTGTTGTTGCAACCTTATATTATTACATACAAAGGAAAATACACAACCTGTCGGGAAAATTCATGATACTCAGAAAAATATGAATTGAATTCTTTGTTGATGTTATTGAATGGTAAATATTTTCTTTTAAAACTCCTGACTATTTGGTCCTGTGTTAGGCTTCACCTTTTCTTTCTTACTTTTATCGCAGGACAAATTATACAGAGGAACAAATTTGTTATTCCAATTAGAGGGAATTGAAAACTTAACTCATTAGCTGAGGTGGAGGCTTAAGTTTTTCTTTAACTCATGCTTTATTGTGTAGAGAACACCTGAAAAAGACTGTGCTTTCACCAAGAGAGGAAAAAAGTGGTGCCTGTTGGATTTTATGGCCTTTGTGGATGATGACTAATTGATCAATGAAGAAAACAGATTACACAGTCCTTCAGTTAGTGAATAAGTACTTTGGGGTTTTTTCCTGTCTGGGACTTAATGAAAGAAAGATCCCCGAGTCATCCACTAAGCTAAAAATGTGGAGTATGTACAGCATAATGATGTGAATTAAATATCCATCCAATTTATTTTAAAATACATCTGTGCACATCATTTGAAGATATCCTTTGGAAGAAATTCCTTTTTAATCTGCCATGTTCCACCAGGGTTGGGAAACATCTGTGTGTGCAGCAGGGGGGTTATCTTATCAGGTATTCTTTAGTGAAACTTAACCTTCCTTAGAGTTTTTCAGCTTCTTTTCCTCTCCTAATGGCTTCCCTCAGATGTTTTCCTTTTGAGGTAGCTGTAATACATGCAAGCATCCTCATTTTACTTAGATATTTAATTCAAGTGATTTATATTGAGGATTATTTTAATGCTAGATAGCTGGACCAAGCTCACTTCCATATTAAGGGAAATGAATGTACACAAACCCTTTTGATCTTGCTTCTCTTTCTGCAGATGCACTAATGAACAGTCATTGGTAACATGAAAACTAAATATTACTGCTTTACCTTTTGCTCCTTCAGCAGTAAGTCCTCTCAGTTGCTACCAAAAGGCAGACATAACTCTGTAAATAGGTAAAAGAACCCAGCAGCTGTTGAGTTGATTCATTCCCAGATAAGAATGAAATAATTTATTTGGAAGTAACTTACTGGACAGTTGCATCATGAAAAGAAGAAAGAGAAAAGAAGATAGGAGATGATGAATAGAGAGAGAGAGAAGGTATCTAAAACAGTGAGAAGTGGCAAAAGTACTAGACATTGCCACTTGT
>WAAB01023705.1:0-15466 GCA_013389865.1 Piaya cayana | reverse complement strand
GGACAGGAGGGGTGAGACATGGCACTTGACCATAGCTGGGGCTGCATGATGGGGGGAGCATGGTAGGGAGCCACCACGCGATAGGAACATGGGGCTGACCCCTTGTCCGTGCCATGAGAGCTCCTTTTCCACCAGGCTGTCCACACAAGCCTCCATCTCACCTCCGGGCACCGAGGGTTTAGTCGAGCACCTGGACCAGGATGGCAGCCGTGGGCCGGGCCCTGAGGTGAGGGTGGTGGCAGTGACCCACGCCTGGCCACGGTCACAGCCGGGTTGGAAAAGACCTTTAAGATCATCGAGTCAGACTGTAAACCCAACCCTGCCAAATCCAGCACTAAACATTATCCCCAAGCACCACATCTCCACGTCTTTTAAATCCCTCCGGGGATGGTGACTCCCCCACCTCCCTGAGCAGCCTCGTGCAATCCTTGACATCCCTTCTAGGGAGGGAACGTTTCCTGATATCCAGCCTGAACCTGCCTTGGAGCAACTTGAGGCCATTCCCTCTCATCCCATTCCTTGTTACTCAGGAAAAGAAACCGTCTCCCACCTCCCTACAACCTTTCAGGGAGCTGTAGAGAATGATGAGGTTGCCCAGCTGTCTTCTCCAGGCTAAACAACCCCAGTTCCCTCATAAAACTTGTTCCCCAGCCCTTCTCCAGACGTGCTCCAGCCCCTCAATGTCCTCCTTGTAGTGATGGTCCCAAAACTGCACCAAGATTCAAGGTGCACTGGTGGCCCCTCAGCCCCTTCTCCATCCTCACAGTGCCCTGCGCCGTGCCCCCGTCCTTCCCAAGCCTCCGCTGGCCGTCACCGCCTCCATCCGCCGCAACTCCAACCGCGTCGCCGTCTCCCACCTCCACCGTCAGCAGTACGGCCGCCTCTACCCCGTCCTCCTGGTCCACACTGACGGCTCCACCATCCGCCTGCGGTACAAGGAGCCCAAGAGGATCCTGATGGTAAGGGGGAGGCTTGGGGTGGCTGGGGACTTTCACGGTCCCTTCCAGTCCAACCCATCCTATGATTCTATAATTCTGTGACTTCCATGGACCTTTCCAGCCTAAACCATTCTGATTTTATGATTTTCCTGGTCCCTTCCAGCCTAAACCATTCCATGATTTTATGACTTTCCTGGTCCCTCCTAACCCAAACCATTCTATCACTCCATGATTCTATGACTGTCATGGTCCCTTCCCACCCAACCCATCCAATGATTCTGTGACTCTACAATACTATGATCTTCATAGCCCCTTCCAGCCCACACCATTCTACGATTCCATGATTCTATGGCTTTTGAGGTCCCTTCCAACCCAACCCATTCCATGATTCTGTGATCCCGCGATCCCTCCAGCTGCCCCTGGACAGCAGCGCGCTGCCAGAAGCCGAGCGCAAGGCTCGGTTGCGGAAGCAGTTCCCAGGAAAGCCAAAACCCAGGATGGAGGAGGACATCCAAGGCATCGACCTGGACACCTACAAACGCTTCTGGAAGAAATGACGCCCCTGAGGCCGCACTGGTTTCAAATAAAGCCGGGGAGCAGCCGCTTCTGTGTGTTTTCATTCCCTCGCTCCATGGATGCTGTGCCTGCATCCCCCCCCCGCGCTCGGTGCGGTGGTATCGCCCATGTCGCCAAACCCCCTCTTCCGCCCCCACCCCCCCCACCCGCTCGCAGTGGTAGCGGCCGCGGCGCGCGGGCCGGAGCGAGGTGCGTGCTGGGTTGGGGGGGGGGCGTGTTTATCTCCGGGGTTTGCAAACCCCTTCAGCTTCCCTAGCGCGATTCCAGGCAGTGCAGACCCCCCCCTTCCTTGCATGGTGACCCTCCTGGGCCATGCACCCCCCCTCCCGAGCCGTGCAGTTCCCGCTCCCTTCGCCCCAGACCGTGCATTCCCCCCTTTCCAGCCCTGCAACCCCTTACCTGGGCCCTGACTCATCCCCTGGGCTGTGCTCCCCCCTAGAGCTGTGTATTCCCCCCCTTTCCAGCAATGCACACCCCCTCCGTCCCACTCCATGCACCCCACAATCCCGCCGTGCATTCCCCCCCTTTCCACCTGTGTGATTCTCCCCCTTCCAGCTGTGCCAACCGACCCCCCAGCTGTGTATCTTCCACTCAAGCTGTGTGCTCCCCCCTTTCCAGCTGTGTGAGCCCTCCCCATACACCCCAGGCCATGCGTTCTCCCCCTTTCCAGCTGTGGAGCCCCTCCAGCTGTGCATCTTCCCCACCCTAAGCTGTGCATTCCCCCCTTCCAGCTGTGGAGCCCCTCCAGCTGTGCATCTTCCCTACCCTAAGCCGTGCATTCCCCCTTTCCAGCTGTGCAGCCCCTCCAACTGTGCATCTTCCCTACCCTAAGCCGTGCATTCCCCCTTTCCAGCTGTGGAGCCCCTCCAGCTGTGCATCTTCCCTACCTCAAGCCATGCATTCCCCCTTTTCCAGCCATGACAGCCCCTCCTAGGACCGTACAACCCCCCCAGACCAGGCACCCTCCAGGCTTTGCATCCCCTTACGATCCATGGCAGCTCCCCTTCCCTGGGCATCCCTGCTCCTCCTCCCCAGGCTTTGGTGTCCCTCCCCGGACCGCGTTTCCTCCTCATCCTCCCAGGAGATCCCTGCTGGGGTTGCGCAGAGGAGATGTGGGGGGCCAAATCCTGGGCTGATCCCCTTACAGGTGTCACCGAGCCAGGACCATGTTCGGCTCCTCCCGAGGAGGGGTCCGGGGGGGCCAGGACCAGTTCAGCTGGGAGGACGTCAAGACAGACAAACAACGTGAGAACTACCTGGGTAAGGACTGACCTGGGCCGAACCCCACCTGTATCTCCATCACCATCTCCGGTTTTGGGGTTGCAGATGGAGGTTTTTGGGTGTGATGATGTTTTTTTTGGGGGGGTGTGGGGGTGTCTCCTCCTGCAGGGAACTCCTTGATGGCACCGGTGGGCCGGTGGCAGAAGGGGAAGGACCTGACCTGGTACGCCAAGGGCAAGAAGGAGACAGCTCCCGCGTTATCCCGCGAGGAAGAGCTGGCCGCCGTCCGCCTGGCCGAGCAGGAGGCCATGATGGCAGCTCTGTACGTCTACATCTCCTCCTCCCCCCAAAAAACAGGGCGTGTGAGGCATCCCCCCCCACCCCATCACCTCCTTTTGGTTTCATAGGGGCTACAAGAATGTGAAGAGGCAGCCCACCGGCCTCAGCAAGGAGGTGAGAGGGGCACCACAGGTCCTCCAGCATCGTCCCGTGCAGGGGTGCTGGTGTCCCCCCTCTATTTTGGGGGGATACACACCCACCGGGTGTTCTCCTCCCATCCTAGGACCTGGCAGAGGTGTGCAAGCGGGATAGCGCCGACCGGGATGAGAAGAACGTGGACCGGGTGGTGGGCTTGGGCAGCTCCAGGTACTCCAACCCCTCCTCATTTCAGAGCCGTTTTGGCTATTTCACAAGTGGGCTGGTGAAAACCTCATGAGGTTCGACAAGGCCAAGTGCGAGATCCTGCACTTGTGTTGGGGCAGCTCTCAGTATTGATGAAGAGATTGAGAGCAGCCTTGCAGAGAAGGACCTGGGGGTGTTGGTGGAGGAGAATCATAGAATAACCAGATTGGAAAAGACCCACTGGATCATCGAGTCCAACCATTCCTATCAAACACTAAACCATGTCCCTCAGCAGCTTGTCCACCCATCCCTTAAACACCTCCAGGGAAGGTGAATCAACCACCTCCCTGGGCAGCCTCTGCCAGTGCCCAATGACCCTTTCTGTGAAAATNACCAGTGCTGAGTCCAGAGGGAGAAGAACCTCCCTGGCCCTGCTGGTCACACAGTTTCTGATCCAAGCCAGGATGCCATTGGCCTTCTTGGCCACCTGGGCACACTGCTGGCTCATGTACAACCAACGCCCCCCAGGTCTTTCTCCCCCAGGCAGATCTCCAGCCAGACTTCTAGTCTGTAGCACTCAGGGTTATTGTGATGATCTTCACAGTCCCCTCCAACCCAAACCGTTCTATGATTCTTTGCTTTTACAATTTTCATGCAATGTACCATTATTACGCTTTTTTATTTGTGTTTTCATTTCATTTTGTGTTTCATTGCGGCGATGTCTCCCCAGCGGCAGCGCTGGCCGCATGATGCTCTCCAAGGAGGACAAGGAGGCGGCCAAGTTGGGGCTCTCTGTCTTCACGGTACGCAGGCCACGTCCTTCTGGGGAGGTTTGAAAAAACGCAGAAAAAGGCAAAAAGCTCTGCCTTGCACTTGAAATCTTTTATTTTTAAGCAAAGCAGGAGCATAGAGACCCACAAGAGGTCCCTGTGTCCTGTTTAGACAGCGTTAATTTATGTGGGTTTTAATTTGGAAGCAGCTCTTGAAGGTGTTTTAATTTTTTCCCTGAATTTAATTTCATTTATCCTGTTTTTTTTCCAAATTTAATTTGTATTTAATTTTATTTTTTCTAAAATAAATTTAACTTAAATTTAATTTTTATTTAATATTAAGGGTGTTTTTCAAATTAAATAAAATTTCATTTAATTTTATTTTTTCCAAGTTAAATTTAATTTTTAAAGGGAGTAAGTCTTTTTTTTCTTATAATTCGAAGCCATGGGCTCATGGACTCTATTTCTTTTTGTCCCCAGCACCAGAAAGTCGCCAGCAGCCCTGAGACATCTGGCTCCAAGAAGAAGCAGGAGAAAGAGGAGAAGGTGGAGGAGAAACGGTGAGGAAGGCGACCATCCCCTTGGTGGGAAAGGACCAGAAATTATGTTTTGGTTGTCAGTACTTTACAAAATGCTTCTCTGAATCCGTTTGGCAATCGAGCTTCTTCTGCAACCCCCTGGAACACCCCCAAACCTTCGCTTTGCCCCAAAAACATGTGTCTGGGGGCGTCTCCATGGCCAGAAAGGAGTGTGGTGGGATGCAGGTGGAGGGAGGGATAGGGATTAGTTCTCGGAGGAGCTGGAAGGATGTGCAGGGCAGGGCTCCTCACTGCTTGGATCGCTTCCCCACAGACCGGAGGGCAGCAAGAAATCCAGAAAGGAGAAGAAGAAAAAGAAAAAGAAGAAACACAAGAAGGAGAGGAAGAAGGACAAGCATCACAGGAAGGATGCTGCCTCATCATCCTCTGATTCTTCTCCAGAGCGGGATGAGAGGTTGGTTGGGTTGGGATTGGGGCTGAGCCCTGGTCATGGGAAGAGGGACTGGGACTGTGGAGATCACAGGGGATCATGGCTGGAAGGTGAGATGAAGGATACAGGAGAGCTGCATGGTCATAGGACGCCCCGTGGGCATCTCCCGGCTTCCCAAAGTCATAGGATCATAGAGTCATTAAGTTGGAAAAGACCTTTGAGATCGTCAATACCAACTGTACCTGTCCACTACTAAATTATGTTCCCAAGCACCTCATCTAAACATCTCCAAGGGTGCTGACCACCCCACTGCCTGATAACCCTCACTGTGAAGAATGTTTTCCTAATGTCCAATCTAAATTTCTCCTGACCCAGCTTGAGGCCATTCCTTCTTGTCCTATCAGCTATCACTTGGGAGAAAAGACCAGCACCCATCTCTCTACAACCTTCTTTTAGGTACTTGTAGAGAGAAATAATATCTCTCCTCAGCCTCCTCTTTTGGCTAAACCAGCCCAGGTCCCTCAGCTGCTCCTCATAAGACTTAATCTCCAATCCCTTTTTTATCCCTAAAATTGGCTTGTGGGCGTCCCCAAGTATCCCTAATCTCATGACAGGCTGATAGAGTTGGGCTTGTTCAGCCTGGAGAAGGAAAGGCTCCAAGGAGATCTTATAGTGACCTTCCAGTACCTGTAAGGAGCCTCCAGGAAAGCTGGAGAGAGGCTGTTCATAAAGGCTTTTGGTGATAGGACAAGGGGGAATGGGTACGAACTGGAGAAGGGCAGATTTAGACTAGACATTGGGAAGAATTTCTTCACCGCGAGAGTTGTGAGGCCCTGGCACAGGTTGTGCAGGGAAGTTGTGGCTGCTCCATCCCTGGAGGTGTTCAAGACGAGGTTGGATGGGGCCTTGGGTAACCTGATCTAGTGGGAGGTGTCGTTGCCTATGGAAGGAGCATTGGAACTAGATCTTGAAGGTCCCTTCCAAACCCTAACTATTCTATGATTGTGTGATCCCTGTAGGCACCACCGAAGGAAAACCCAGCAGTGCCAAGAGACATCGCGGCACAGCACCCGGCGTCGGCACGACACGGATTCCTCTGCCGGCAGCCGGGATTCAGGCAGGAGCCCCACGCGCCACCCTGCCCGTCGGCGGAGTCACAGCAGGGACAGCCACGGTCGGCACTCGTCCCCACGGCGCAAGGGGAGGAAGAGGAGCAGGAGCAGATCTCCTCCATCCCGTGGGGTCAGGCAGCGCCACGATGCCGATTCGGGTGACTGAGAGGGAATTTTTTCCAGGGGAATCTCACATAGTCTATATATTTTTTAAGGGAATTAAATTAAAAAAAAAGCCATAGCTCTGTGGTTGCTGGGCCTGAATCTGGCAAAGGGCTGAGTATTTTGCGATGCCGCCTGCCCCTTCCCTGCCCGCAGCTCCTGCCCTCAGTGTGGGGCAGCACTGGCAGCTCTTCCCGCTGTGTGATCCCAGATACCCTTCTCCTCGCTCCCTGGATCCATTCATCCAGGCGTGATTTAGCATAGAGAAAGCTGTGAGGTGGGTGCTCGTGCTGGGATGGTTCCAGCTGTGCTGCTGGGAATGCTGTGGACATCTCACATAGAGAGACTTTGGGTGCAGCTGTGATTATTATTATGGTTTTTAATGTCTTCTTCCAATGCCCTCGAGTAACGACCAGCAAAGCGGCTGGATCACCACCAGGAGGGTCTTGCAACTTGTACCCGATGTCTTTATGATGATCAGGCTGTGACGTTCTCCACAGGGCCAACTCTGCTTTTCATGGGGTGATGGGTATTCCCTGCAGGGANGTTCTCCACAGGGCCAACTCTGCTCTTCATGGGTGTTCCCTGTAGGGCTTGGGTACTCTCCATGGGGCAAGGATGCTCCCTGTGGGGTGATGGGTGCTCTCCATGGGGTGGCAGGTGCTTTCTGTGTGGTGGTCAGTGTTTTTCATGGGGTGATGAGTGTTCTTCATAGATGATAAGTGCTCCCCAGGGGTGGTGAACGCTCTTCATGGAGTGATGGGTGCTCCCCATGTCACAAGGATGTTCCCCATGGGATATGGTGCTCTCCGTGGGATGGTGGGTGAGCTTCATGGGGCAGTGGGTGCTCTTTGTGTGGTGCTGGTTGCTTTCCATAGGGTGATTGGTGCTCGTCATGGGGCAGTGGATGCTCTCCAGGGGGAAAGGCTGCTCCCTATGCCCTCATGGGTGCTTTTTATGGGATGAAGACTGCTCCATGTGGGTTGTTGGTTGGTGCTTTCTGTGGGATGGTGGGTGCTCCCCATTAGGTGATGGGTACCATGGGGCGACAGTAGCTCCCCACAGGGTTATCGGTGTTGTAGGATCCCCAGGCAGTATCCGTTCGTGTCCCCTACGTGGGTTGGAGCAGCCCATTCCCTGGGGATCAGTGCTTTCCCAACCCAAGTTTGGGGAAAATCTGTGGCTTTGTGACTCAGGCAGCTGTGGGTGAGGGTGGTGGATGTTCCTTTTGGTTGAGAAACACTCTCTTTGGTTTAAAAAAAAGGAAACTTCCCTACTTAGGGGCTGCAAGGAGAACCTCTGAAATAATTCCTTGGATAATGGGGGGGAAGATGGATGGGGCTGAGGCATCACCTTTGCCCTGGTCATGTCCACCCCACAGTGCGGCAGCTCTGCTCCCATCCAGGATTTCAAAGCTCAGACCAGAAATCATAGAATCATTAAGGTTGGAAAAGATCTCTAAGATCAAGTCCAGCTGCCAGCCCAACACCACTGTGCCTACAAAACCGTGTCAAGGGTGGCACAGCTACAAAATCTTTGAACATCTCCAGCGATGGTGACTCCACCACTGCCTTGGGCAGCCTCTTCCAGTGCTTCATCACTCTCACTGAGGAAATTGTTCCTAATGTCCACTCTAAACCTCCCCTCTCACAATTTAAGGCCATTTCCTCTCACCCTATGGCTTATTCCTTGGGAGAAGAGACCAGCACTCACTGTGCTACAACCTTTCTTCAGGAAAGTCTCCCCTCAGCCTCCTCTTCCACAGGCTAAACAAGCCCAGTTCCCTCAGCTGCTCCCATAAACCTCGTTTTCAAGCCCTGTTCCCTTTCTCCTTGATGTCCTTGGAGTGAGGGGCCTAAAACTGAACCCAGGATTTGAGGTGCAGCTTTGCTAGCACCGAGTGCAGGGGGATGATCCCTTCCCTGCTCCTGCTGGCCACACCATGGCTGATCCAAGCCAGGATGCTGGTGGCTTTCTTGGCCGCTGCTGGCTCATCTCCAGCTGCTGTTGACCAGCACCCCCAGGGCCTTTTCTGCAGAGCAGCTTTCTGGCTATTTGTCCTCAAGCTTGTATTAAAAAATGAGTATTTATGTGCCTGATGCACCAAAAAGGGGGGTGGACTTTACATCAATAAATAGAAATATTGATCTAAATGGAGAGAGATCGTCCCGAGTGACTCCGGAGCATCGCCAGCTGCTGGAGTGGCCTCACAAGCACAACGGCCTCGTTTGTGTAATTAATGATGCAATTTCTCCCGTTGAAGACGGGGTGGTTTTGTGTGTTTCTTGCCTGACAAAAGTCCCTGGCTGGCGATCAGCCTTGGTTTGCGCTTTGGTGGCGTTGGAGGGGGTTTCTGTCATCTCAGTGTCCATGAGTCGGACAGGAGGGACGGGGCGGGCTGGGACCAGGCGTGCCGGGTGTCGAACAAGGGCAGCATTCATCGCTGGGGGTGGGGTTGGACATGCAGGATCAGAGCGATGAGCTGAAATAAAGCCTTTCTGTGCTGCTCTCCTCCCTGGCCGTGGGCACGTGTTTAACCCCACTGATGTGGGAGCTGCTGCAGAGCAGCTGCAAACTTTGGGGATCCCCCCCATCCATCCCAAGATGATTTTTTGGGGGAGGGATTGGCCTCCTCTTGGCAGGGTCACAGGGCTGTTGCTGTTGGTCTGAGCAGAGGCAGCCCCAGATCCGCCGGTCACAAGTGGTGTCCCCAGGGCTCGGTGCTGGGTCCAGTGCTGTTCAATGTCTTTATCCATGATCTAGATGAAGGGACTGAATGTGCCCTCAGTAAGTTCACAGGCAACACTGAGCTGGGGGTATGAGGGAACTGGGGTTGTTTAGCCTGGAGAAGAGGCTGAGAGGAGACCTCATTGCTCTCTACAACTACCTGAGGGGAGGTTGTGGAGAGGAGGGTGCTGGCCTCTTCTCCCAAGTGACAGGGGACAGGACGAGGGGGAATGGCCTCAAGCTCCGCCAGGGGAGGTTTAGGCTAGACATTAGGAAAAAAATTTTCACAGAAAGGGTCATTGGTCCCTGGCAGAGGCTGCCCAGGGAGGTGGTTGAGGCCCCATTCCTGGAGATGTTTAAAACACGGGCAAATAAAGTACTTAGTAGTGGACCAGTAGGGCTGGAATCGATAATCTGAGGTCTTTTCCAACCTATTGATTCTATGATTCTTTCTAGCCCAGGGACCTTGCAGGGTGGCTGCCCACATGGGATGAGTTGGGTAGCCCTGAGCCCATGGGCACCATGGCTGGAGGTTCTGACCCTGCCTGTGCTTGCCAAACTGGTCGAGGTCACCCTGCGAGGGATTTTGGGGGTCCAGGCTGGAACTGGTGCCTGCTGGGAGTGTCCCAGTGCAAAGCAGCTATGAGGATGATGGAACAGAGTTGTGCTGAGTGGGAAGTTGGTTGTGCTGGTGGGAACTACAGGAGAGCCGAACCAAGCACATTTGTGCAGAGAGAAAACCCAGAGCCCACGCAAATCCCGGCATCCTGTTCCCTCCGTGGGCTCCTGCTTCCCACTGCCTTTATTTCCCAGGTGGGTGGGAGGGATGCTGCTGGCAGAGGGGTGATTCACACCTGCAGCTCCGAGCCCAGTCATGTCCCAGTTGGTGCCAGAGCATGTTGATCTACCAAGCCTGTTGCCAGAGGGGCCATGGCACAGCTATCCCAGCACAGTTCCGGTCCAGGATGGATGGAGCAGCACAGGGGAGACAGAGGGGGCTCTGGTTCTACTGTAGCTGGTGAACGAACCAGGGAGTACAGGGGGAGTCGCAGATAAGCCCCCAAGGTGGCTTATGGCACCCAGGGCCATGACTCCTCCTGCAGACCATGCATCCATGAGCAGTCCCCACAGGGAGGAATGGGGGAGCAGCTCTTGCCCCTTGCGCTGCATGAAGGCACCTGAACTGAAGTCTGAGAAACATGGAGAAGATCAAGACAAGGGTAAAGGAGCCTGGCCTCATCCCCACCCCAGGGCTGTGGATCCCATCAGCCTCCCTGCTGTTGCAGGGTTCCAGTGCTGCTGTTCCAGTTCCTGCTGTTGCAGGGTTCCAGTGCTGTCGCACTGGTTCCTGGGTGGATGGGGCAGGAACTACCCAGCTGCAGCGTCTGGCCCTGCCAAAGGAGCTGGTGTTTCATGCTTGCCCTTTCCCTTGGGCGTGATAGGTGACTAAAACCCCTAGGGCCTGGTCAAGACCAGGACATAATGAAACTCGTGCTGCCTTGAGTTGACAGGGTGGCTCCCACGGCTCCTGAGGCGGGAGGACATCATCACATTCCTTGCCTTCTCCTTTCACCCCTGACCTGCGTGTGTGGAGAAGCAGGATCTGCAGCGTGGCCACCGCCTCGGGTGCCAATACACCTTAGGTGAAAGCCATGGCTGAGGAGCCACCTCTGCAGTGTCAGTGGGTTCATTTACCTTTTTAGAGATGAAGGATGAGAGAGGAGTGGGGGGGCTCTGCTTATTTCAGCAGCACAAAGTAACACCAGCAGAAGAGCTGGCCCTTCGACTCCCTCTCAGGCCAGGAATAAAGAGATGACCTGCCCTGTCAGGCCTGCAGAGATCCTGAGTCAGAGCTTAAAACTCAAGGCAAAAGAAGTTTCAAAAGATCAGCCAGAGTTACAGGAGTTTCATAATCCTTTGTCATCATTTGTCTGATGATATTTACCCTGCACTACCAGAAGTGCAAGGAGCAGACACCTGGCTGGGAAACCTGACTTAAGCTGAGCTCCCAACTGAAGACTGGGCGGAGCAGAGACCCATTCCATGAGCCTCTCGTGCAGTAGAGGACAGCCCAAGGCTCATACAATGGCTTTAGTTGCAAGAGTCCTCAAAGCCCACCCAGTTCCAACCCCCCTGCCATGGATCCGTTGCTCAAAGCCACATCCAACCTGGCCTTGAACAGCACCAGGGATGGGGCAGCCACAGCTTCTCTGTGGAACCTGTGCTAGTGTCTCACCACCCTCACAAGAAGTTCTTTGTACCATCTAATCTAAATCTCCCCTCTTCCAGATAAAAACCCATTCTCCCTTATCCTATCCCCATGCTCCGTGATAAAGAGCCCCTCCTAGGCTTTCCTGTAAGCTTCCTTTTAGTACGGGAGGGCTGCTAGATTTCCTTGGAGCCTTCTCTTCTTTAGGCTAAGCCCCAACTCTCTCAATCTGTCCTCGTATGGGAGGTGCTCCGGCCCTCTGATCATCTTCATGGTCTCCCCTGGACCCGTTCTAAGAGGATGAACCTGGGCTGAGGACAAGGGCTGCTCTGGCACAGGTGTTAGGCAGCTGCCATGCTGCTGGAAGGATCCAGAGAGGAAACAAAACCTGGGAAGCAAGTGCAACCCATCCAGGAAAGAGGAGAACATCCAAAAATCACCTTTCTGGCCAAGCAAGCTGAGCCTAGGTCAAGAGCAGCAACTCTTCCTTTCAGGGCATGAGTGGTCTCCTCCCATTCCCACCCAAAGCCCCAGGTTCACCCACCAGTTCGGCTGTTCTAGAGGTTTCCAGCCTGCCTAAGGGGAATTTGCTGCAATCCTGGCCAGGAAAACAGGCAGCAAGTGGCCAGTAGCCCCAGCACAACCAGCAGTGAGGAGAAGCTGCAGCTGACGGGGGCAGGCAGGACCATAGAATGGTTTGGATTGCGAGGGACCTTAAAGATCATCCAGTTCCAAGCCCCCTGCCACAGGCAGATATCTCCTCTAGATCATCCACTGGGAGTTGCTCTGTCCCAGGTCCAGAGGGGGCTGCAGAGTGGAATAATGCAAATCAAAGCGCTTAGGAAGGCAGATTTCATATTACCTCCCTCCAAAACTTGCTAATTAATTTATGGAGTGCAATCAGCAGGAAGAACAATCTGTTGTGGGAAGCAATGAGATTACTCAAAAAGCTCAAGGGAGTCCCACAGAACCCAACCAGCACCAGCCCTATCCCCTCACCTGCAGGAGCCCAGGTGGGAATGACATTTGGAGAATAGAGGAGATGCACTGCTGGTTGGGTTCGCATGAATCCAGCACCTGGTACCAGACAGAGGGGATTGATACAACAACACGACACCAGTGCAAGTTTCATGAAACTTTTTATTCAACAAGTATTTCATTATGATTCTGCCAAGATGATCAAATGAACAGCAAGGCATAAAAAACATGAAATAGTTAAGAGATTTTTATTCTAATAGCTTTAATTACAGTGCTTGTTTGTCGAAATGAAAACTGAAAACAAGTATACAAAACAGTTGATTACTAATTTGTGTATTGAAAGCAATAAAGGTTTCCACAACACTAAATAAACCAGTTCTGATAGTTCCTCGAGTTAAAGTTTAACAGCTCCAGCTTCTTCAGTGTTTATCAAAATACAAAAGAAAAGTAGAGAGGTCTTTTTTTTCTGATGGCAAATCTGAACCTTGCAGTATGAGGGATGCCAAGGGTTTTCACACATATACAGATATGGGATTGTTCCAAAATGGGATTGAATACTTATAGAGTGGAACAGCTCTCCAAACTCTCATGCTTTTTTTTGTTTAATCCTAGACACTATACATAGATGTTTGGTGTTTTTCATGGCAATTCTTATGTTAAGTACAGGACTTTCTGCCTATAGAGCTTAGGACTAGGACAGGCTGTGCTTTCTGTGGAAAGGTTTGCCTCCTGGAGTGGTTTAACGCACAAGAAAAGTACAAAACACTCGTGACAAATACAACAGGCTAAAAATGTTGGCTGCTGGAAGTCACCCGGGTTCAATGGAAGCGGTAAGTCTCACCTGAACCCAGAGTCAAATGTTTAGCATGAGTCTGCAAGCTCATCTAAACAAGATCCGGCAAATCCTTTAAGGAATATGAACAAGGATGAGCACATACTACAAGCTACAAAGCCAAAGGTCTATCGGTAATGATCTGTTCTTTAATGAGATGAAGCTAATTGGGTGTTGATCATTGCCTCATCATCTCAAAAAACAATCAAAAGTCACCACATCAGAGCTAGAACAGCAGAAGTGATGTCAAGCTTTTGTATGCGGAAGTGTTTTTACTTTTCCTTGACTATTTAAAAAAATACAGAATTCAGGTTAAAAACCAGCCACCAAAACTGATCTCACAGACCTCACAACCCAGCCGAGATGGTAATTCAGCTCTACTGCACAAGGACCATGGCAACCCTTATGTTAACCCACTTAAATCCCTTCCCAGTACTAAACAGCGAGTTGATTCTTTACAATAAAAAAAAGCTGAGTAATATTGCATAGGAGTACCAGAAACTGCCTCATTGGAAACAAAAACTATTTACATTAAATAAGAAACCTAACTGTTTTCAGGCTTGTATTTGCCACATTTACAGCATGATGCAATATATACTGTGACAAAAGAAATGAAAACAGCTTCCGGCACTCAATACCACAAAGTAGCACAGTTTGCCACATTAGAGTAAAGCGAAGGGCGAATAAGAGGAAATAAGAGGGAGGGTGGAAAAAGAGGGAAGAGGAAGGTTTATGGTTTCATTTCTGGTTTCGGAGCTGATTGGACAACCAGTCCAGTCCTTCATAGAGACCGTCTCCGCTAGTGGCACAGGTTGCCTGGATATACCAGTTCCTGTGACGAAGAGAATGCAGTCCAAGTTTGTCTGTGATTTCTGCTGCATTCATCGCGTTCGGCAGGTCCTGAGGGAACGAAAGAAAGTCATTGTCTCCCCTAGTTGCCGAGAAGAAGCACGTGCCTCCCTAAACCATTTCTGATCAGCAGCTTTAAAGTCATTAAAATAAAGTTGAGAGTTCTTGGAGCTTCTCTCTCAGCAGACTCAGTGGATTACTTCATTACTCAAGCTGCTTCCCCCTACACTGACAAAAGCCTCAATGGCTTAACACCCCAATCAAAAGCACAGATCATACAATATTTCTCTTCTTGTGAAAACAGGGGCCAGGCAGCTTGACATCTGGACCAACCAACCAAGCCCCTCAGTGCTGACCCCAAACTGCTTACAAATTCGAGGTCTGTTTCGTTTGCCTTCCAATCAGAAGTGTTTTCTGTGACTGCAGTTACGATTTATGATCAGCTTCTATCATTAAGTAGTACAGGGCTTGGTAGAGCTTCTGTTTATGGTCTGCCTCTCCTGCTGCTGAACAAGGCTTAGGGCTTCTCTACTCTTCACAAGTGAATCTATGCCATCGATGAAGCAGGATGCTGCTCCTGCACCAGCAGTACCCTCAAACACCCTGAAGAACTCAGGGAGTCTCTGGCATTCTGGCCTACCTCTCTGTAGGGAGCTTAAGCAGGTGCTTTACTTAAGCCAACCTTAAAAATTAAACTGGCAGAATTCTTCCCTACAAGTGAAAATGTAAGAATTTCTATTAGCCAATATGGTTTGGAAGGATGTTCCTTTCAGATGAGAAAAGGGCAATTTAGACTACAGCTTTGCTGTCTTCAAAATTGAAGATTTACTGAAAGCTTATCTGTTATTGCACTGAAAACACAAACATCAAGTTCAAGATCTAGCACTCAAATACACTACGTGTTTTTAAAAGTTCTTATGGAAAGACACCTTTCGTGGGCATACCTGTTTGTTAGCAAACACTAATAAAACAGCATCTCTAAGCTCATCTTCTGCCAACATTCTCATAAGCTCTTCTCTGGCCTCATTCACTCGTTCTCTGTCATTACTGTCAACCACAAAAATCAGACCTAGAAATAAGCACACAATCAGAATAAGCATAGGGCAGAAGTTATTAACAGATGATTCCTACTTCTGGAGGTCAGAACAAAGCTTTGAACAGAAAACAATGCAAAATAATGCAGTATATCTTAGAAAAATAGTTTTCTTACTGTAATCTCTCTCACTATCTACAACTCCCTGAAAAGAGGCTGTAGTGAGGTGGGTGCTGGTCTCTTCTCCCAGGTAAGAAGGGACAGGATGAGAGGAAACAGTCTCAAGTTGCAAAGGGAGTGTTTAGGCTGGGTATTAGGAAAAATTTATTTACTGAAAAAGTGGTGAAGCACTGGCACAGGCTGCTTAGAGCAGTGGTAGAATAATCAACCCTGGTGCTGTTCAAAACACATGTAGATGTAGCACAGTTTAGTAGGTACAGTAGTGCGGGGCTAATGGTTGGACTTGATC
>WAAB01023703.1:0-24923 GCA_013389865.1 Piaya cayana | reverse complement strand
GGAATATAAAAGTCTACTAAAACTTGGCTTTCTAGTGAGAACTTTATGTGTGTCTATACATGTACACATGCATTCATATACATGTATATATACACACTTATAAATATATGTAGTTTCTTTTCCTCAACAACTCTGAATCCTTTAAATGAAATAATAAAATACAGCACTGAGCAAAAGAGGAAATGAGAACATGAGCGACAGAAGAGGAGGGACACTCTAGTATCAAATGAACATTATATGTAAAATGAATAGGCTATTGCACACAAAGGTAAACTCTGGGTATTTCTTATATCCTCTAGATTCCTCTTTTGTTTGGCCACATAAAAATGTATTTCTAAAATATCATAAAAACTTCAACTGTCTGTGTGATCTGTGCTCTCACTGAACTATTCAGCGGGGTTTAAGGGTGGGAAATTTTCTAGGGAGGTTACTGCTCCTTTAGAAACAGGGCTCCTTTCTCTGCTGTCCTTCTTCATTTTTCTTCTAGCTAAGACGAGAGAGAGAGGGAAAAAGTTCAACATGAAGACAACTCATTTCTTCATTCAGTTACCTATAAATAGGATGAGTGAAAAGCCTGGATAAATTGTTACCTTTGAAGCTACTACTGTGGAACAGATCTCTTATAATTAGTTAGAGGTAGATAATATCCACAGGCTGGCTTGATGGGTGCTTCACAAATACAAAGGACAGGGTCATCTAATGCTTCTGTATTCACAGAGTAAGTTCTTCTGTCCTCTCTAGGAAAGGGGAGCCTGTAAAATGAGATAATTTGACCCTCAGGATGGCTTACAGAATTGCTCGTCTCCTCAATTACTCTGCTCACATATGGGGAGCTCAGAGAAATGCATCACACCATAATATGATTGTCCCTCATTCAATCTAGCAAGATCATTATCTCTGGAGCTAATAGTACTATATTTAATCCAGCAGAGTGTATTTAGAGTTGCTATTAAACAACAATATTGAACTAAGCAAGAACTAGCCCTTGTCTCAGCTACTTACGATTCCAGCAATATATTATATGCATCACTGGCTTTCTCTTCCTGGCATCTGTAAACTCTTCTGACTAGTTAAATGCTCCAGCATCGATACTAGAAGAGGTAATCACTACATGCCGATTTGCTGCTAATGAAGGAAACAGATCCAAGACCTGGTGTCACCTTCCTTTATCCACAAAGCATTCTAATTTTTCTAAAACAAGGTTTATTTGCTAGGAGTAGAGGAGATACCAGGGAAGAGACTGCTGATTCCATTGTACCTCTCTGAAAGGAAAGCAAGATGAACAGCTAATCATTTCTCTGTCTCCAATTTACGTGAGACCTCCCCTGGTACTTAATGCCTGCAAAAGCAGGGGAAAAAATGAAGTGTATGAAGCAGAGCCTCAGTGCTACTTCATCTTGAGTCAAGCCACGCTATGTGAATACAAGTGTGTAAGTCACTGCTACAGGCTTATATTTATACATATCGAGCAGTTTTTTCAACTCTTAACTCCTTACACTACAAAACAGATGATAGAAGACTGATAAGTCCCATTCAGCAAGGAAAAACAAGAACATTTATGTGTTCCCTCAACATGGATTTATTTATAGTTCCCCAGTAGCCCCCGAGGGACAGCACTGGCAGGCAAGCTAGTTGTTGATACAGCTCAGTGGGCTCCCCCATCACCCTTCCTAAAAGAAGAGAACGTCAAACTGGGTCACACGAGGGTACCAAATTCAAATGTTATTTAGCTGCGCTCTACAAATGGTGTTTTGATGTTTCCGCTCCCTTAGTTTAGCCTATGCTTCAGCAAAATCTCGGTTTTTTCTCTGTCTCTGTTTCTAAAATGTCACATTGTCTGGCTGCTGCTAACTACCTGCCATGCTCCACTGCAGAGGTGGCCGTATTTCAGGAGAAAGAGTGGACAATATTCCATTAAGTACCACATATACAAATAAATCAATAAAGAGGTGAGTTAAGAAGAGTTTGGGAGCACATATATTAGCGCCGAGCTGGCGAACTGTAGATACAGAAATTTTTCCTTTAATTCATTCCCCTTCCCTGTCTTACCAGAAACAGCCCCAGTCCCACACACAACCCAGTGTGTCACAGCAACTATTAAATGGTTGCACTCGATGATCCGGTGGGTCTCTTCCAACCTGGTTGTTCTATGATCCTATTAAAGTAAAAGATCTTTCCTTGAGCAACTGGGGTGCTACAGAGTGGCAGATGCAGAAATCTAAGCTGTCATCCACCTAATGAAAGGCTGCAGTGAAGACCAAAACAGGCAAATTCATTATGAAAATGAGTCTTGTTTCCTGATACAAGTGCTAAATAAATCTCTTATTCTATCTCATCTCCCTTTTCCTTCCCTAGCAATCTCCTTGCTCTGTTCATCCTCTGCAGCAGAGCAGAACTTCCACCTGCACATAATACTGAGTGAGGACAGCTGATTAGTGTGGAAGGAGATAATTTAGATCCTCAGTAGGGCCCGGAGATACGAGCTGATGGAGAAGGGAAAAGACTATTGAAAGATCTTGTGGACTTACAAGGAGAGGACAATATGAGGAAAAGTGTAGGAATTACAAGGACAATAAGGACAGGCTAA
Organism: Piaya cayana; assembly: GCA_013389865.1. NCBI lineage: Eukaryota > Metazoa > Chordata > Aves > Cuculiformes > Coccyzidae > Piaya > Piaya cayana. The sequence continues at coordinate 22,336 of WAAB01023703.1, read as the reverse complement.
GAAAAGCCTCAGAGAATTGAATATTTTTCCCCACTACGAAGATATGGATTTAAGACATGATGCTATCTGTTACGAAGGAGTTCAAACAGTTTCAGGGAGAAAGAAGATGAATCACAAGTAGATGCACGACAATCAGTGCTTTTCCCTGCACTTTACTCATTTCCAGCAGTGGTGTTAAGGAGAGTGTAGTTTATGATATAGTTAGAACAGAGCTTAAGAGCACTTCACAAACAGCCTTGAAAAGATGTACGTATATGCAGGAGTATCTAGGTAAAATATCATGAAAGCTCAACTGCTCAACAAAACAGCTTTAAAATGTTTTAAAATTATACACAGCTGTTTATAGAATTTTTTTTTTTAAGGTCAAAAAGACCCACGGTGATCCCACAGTTTTGAAGTCCCAATAATAACCAATGCTTAACCCAGATATTCCACTACTCAGTCCAATAACTTCTGGAGTGGTTAAAACTCACCTTTTTGAAAGAAATCTTATTGCAATTTAAAGATTGAAAGTGATGGAAAAGCTTCCTTTTCCTCCGAGCAGTCAGACAAGGTTGTTAGATATCTCTGCTATCAGAAAATAAATCAATCGGAAATAAAAAAAGATCTTACTTTCATTTTGAATTCATCTAATTCCAATTTCCAGCGACTGATTCTTGTTACGACTTTGTCTAAAATTAATGAGCCCTCTCCTACCTCTGCACTATAAACTAGATATCCCCATTGGAGATTCTTTGAGGATATGATGAACTTACCTTCTAACCTTATTATAGACAGGAGCAGCAAAATCTCTCCTGTGATGCCTCCCATTCACTTCTTAACGATGAGCTTTAGGGGCCACTTCTACAAGTGAGGAAGCAATTTATTTTCTTTGCTTATGCAAGGGTCTCTTGGGCGATTCTGCAATAATGGTGCCTGTACTCAGAGAATCATAGAATCATAGAATCACCAGGTTGGAGGAGACCCACAGGATCATCAAGTCCAACCATTCCTATCAAAACAGAGATCTTTGAGAGCTGAAACCACCTGCTCAATTTTAGTTACCTCAAAATTCAACTTGTGGAAACGGCTTTTTCACACTCTGGTCACATAAATCCTTAACCTACACAAGGAGATCCAAGTTTCTCACATCTCTTGGCCAGCCTTTCCCCAGCTGCATCAGGAAAAAGAAAACACGGACTTAGGAAACAATGTGAAGAGAGAGTGAAACTGCAACTAAAGCATCTCTTACCTTTATAAACCTTGACACTTAAATTTCTTTTCATCCTTTTGCAATCAGGATGATGCTTGGACTAAGAAATCCACAAAGTGTACAGGACCAACACATAAACGTAGGCACGTAAAGTATGATTAGAGGAATGTGAGCTGGCAGTCTCATTCATTTTAAATAAGTTTACAACATAGGATTACATTCTTAGCCTTTTTGCACACTGCACTGGATAATTCAAATACCAACCCTCTATCAGAGGGCAAAATCAGCTTAGTGGGTTGGTTGCTTGTTTTTTCTTTCTTTCCTGCTTTCCCTCTTCTTTAACCTTCCCTCTAGTAGGGAATCATAGAATCACCNTTCTTTTTTTTTTTCTTAAATCTCACCAATAGTATTTCAGTTGCATTGTGACTGAGTTTTATCAAGGGCTCAAGAGACAGAGATGTAAAGAGATGTCGGAAAGAAGTCTTAGAGTACCTTTCTGAAGAATTTCATATTTTTCAGATTTTTTTTAAATTCTCCATATAACATCCACGCACAAGATGGTTTTCAGTGAGTATAAACAGGAAACACTTTTAGCTTAATGTTTGTGTTTGACTCTAGAATTTATCAACAAAAGAGAAACCATTTCAAGTCCATGGGGATTTAAGGGCATAAACCCCTTAAACTGTGAAACAAAATTAGGATCTCAGCTGCCTGTTGTGACTTTTACAGCTTCACCTGCTCCCAGCAACAGTGGAGCCCTTTCACTAAAGCAGGTTAAAACAATTTAGAACCAAATAAAGAAGCAAATAATAGCCATACATGAATTCCTGCAGACTCAAAGCACTCCATACTCTTGAAAATAATGTTCTCTTGTCCTGTGACTGCCAGACTGTTAGAATTATGCAAAATTTTCAGACCTAAACTAGTTGCTCCACGCCTATATTGCTGTTGCTTCTGCAGTAAATCACCGGGAAATCCACCCCACAGTATTGGATAGACCAGTGGAATTCAGGACAAAAAGACACAAAAATCTTTAAACCAGGGTATCCAGCCCCTGACCTCTACAGCTCTTTAGAGAAGAGAAGTGGGATTCTTAAAGACACCAAAGGAAGGAGTCATGCACCAGTTTAAGCTGTATAAAACTGTATAAATTATGCATTAAACTTCTTAGCCCGATGCCCAAGTTTCTTCTCTCTGTAAAAGAGAGACAAATGACTTCCAAACTGTATTTCCTTCTCAAATAGGTACCTAAAATTGGTGGATTGACTTGTTCTATAGTTTTCATAGGGCAGAGAAGGATCCTAGCTATTAAAATTAACCTCTTTTAGAGATATACTTTTCTGTTTGTTTAAACTACAAGACATGATTTCTCATTGCTATCAATTTATGTTTAATGTCTCGCACTGACTTCTCACCCCAGGGGAGGAGTTTTACCAAAGATAAAGTCATGCAACTATCAAGCATTTACAACAAATTTAAGAACCCCAACACTCAACAAGCATGATACACTCTACCTTCTGCAAGAACAGGTATTCAGTCATGGAAATTAATCCATCACATTATAGTCCCTACTACTATGCTAAGAAATCATAGATACAAGGGAGAAAATCACTTACTTTAGCACTTTGTGACTTATACTAAATGTCCCAAAGCTAACGTTGTGGAGAAACTTTGCAACGGCTTAAATACGTCTCTCCAAAAGTATTAATAAAACCTCTAATGAAGACCCAGGGTGGGAAGCCTTTAATCATGACTGTGATCTTAATTGTCATTGATTTTTTTGTCCTGCTGAGAGCTCTTCATTTCCACAGGGAATACCTATTTTCACAGGAGTAGAAATGACATCAAACCAAAAAAAAAAAAAAGTGAAAGAAGCTAAAATTAAACATTTTTTAGCTTATTTCTGAATAACCCAATAATTGACAGGAGCATTACTCATCACAGAATCCGAGGAGGAAGTCTCCTGAGAGCAATCCCTTTCTTCTCCTACTCATAAATGCACATATTTTTCCTTTCATTCTTTCCTCTGGGCATAAGACATCAAAAAAGGAATAGAGCTTCCTAAACATGTTCACAGTTTAAACGCACTGTACGCTTGGATATGAAATCAGCAGTTCCAAGTCGTCGTAAGCAGACTGTACACATACATACGTAGGCAGTGACAGAATGTATAAATAAGCATCTCCAGGAGGAAAGAAAAGACATTCAGGACTATGAATTTTCAGGAGTATGTAGATGCACAAGAGTAAGACAATGAAATCCAGCTACATTTAACTGAGGTAATGTCTCATGCACCATTGGTGTCACAAGGCCAATTTCATGAGCTAACAGGAGACAGAGCCTGACCTGAAAACTTAATTAAGACTGCAGGCCGATCCAAATTAAAGCAAAAGATAATCAGTGAATCGTAGAGTGGTTTTCATCCAGCTCCTAGAAGACATTTAGCTGTCGCTTGGATGCAACCATGGGTAAGCCTCATAATGACCCTGGACTGAAGGAGTCCACCGGGCTCTGAAGCAATTCACCGTGACTTGATAACCTGGAAGAAAAGGAATAATAAATCCGACCTGGCTAAACTGTGAAGCTGGTGGGAGCTTTGCAGGCAGCACTCACTGGTCCCTGTGAATGAGATGAATCTTTGACCTGGTACGTATCATCCAAGCATTTCAAGTCAGAAGGGTTTAGCAACTCTAGCTCCACTCTCTGACTGTACATGGCTTGGGATTGGATGGAGTACATGTACAGGTTATGTTGTAGTTCTTGGCATTTATAACCTTGACAAGCACTCATTACAAGGAAAAAATCCAAATAATCCAAGGGGAGAGCTCAGCATGGGGAAAAAAACCCTGTTATTTTAAGCTGATTCAGTTGTGTTTGCTACTGCCCTTTCATACTAATTCTCTCTGTTCGATGACAGGAAGGGAATGGGCCTGGTGGTGAGTTATTTCATTCAGATTTATCCCAGTCTGACTCCTCTAGTAATAGTAGAAAATAATTTAATTCCTTGGATGGAGTAACAAACCAATAAGGAATCTCATTTCACAGAGACACTATATTCCAGTGAGAAAAAGATTTGTAGAACTTAAGTCAGAAAAAAATAATAAAAAAAAAAAAAAGCTTCCTTGGAGAAAACAAGAAATCGGCTCCTGCTGCAAAACCTGATCCAGAGCAGGTCTTTTCACCAGGTTCAGCAGATCTCAAAGCAGGGACAAAATACTCAGGAAGTCCTAGGATCAGCTGTTTGTTTATTCCCAGTCACCATTAGCAGGCTAGAAATAGCAAAAATAACACATATAAGAAAATAAAAAGAAATAAACTTCTGCCTCTCCTGATCTAGTTTCAAACTTCATCTATCACACCATATTTTTTTTTCCTTGACCTCAACTATCTAGCTGCTTTTCTCTCTCTCCTCCAAGGCTTGCGTTTCCTGAAAGGCTGGGAAGATCTAGGCAATAAGCAAATCACTAGCAAAATGTCAGGTTTCAGCTCACACTCTGCCCTTATCTGCACTGCTATGGATTGTGCCAGTCTGAATCCGACACCTCACTAGCTTCACAAACTGAAGATCGAAGAAAGAGGGTCGAGCCATCATAGAATGACTGCCAGATCAATACTGTTGGTTTTACAGGCATAGGGTTCAACCAATTGCTGTGTCTGGCCTGCTGAGAACCAGTGTGAAATTAAGCATTGTATTAAACCATTAATTTTCAGGGAGGCAAGGGGAGCTTTAGGGAGAAACATAAAATAAAATCTGCTACATTTCAAGACCTCACGGAACATCCAGAATAAATGTGTTACTTTTTCAGCCATACACTGAAGAATTTTGATACCCAAGATAAGAGACTGTCTGATTGGTGATGATGGAAGTATCTTATTTGCATAGAAGAATAATATAATTTCCCTCTTAAATGCATATTTACGCTATGTGATAATTTTACTTTCTTTCCATTGTATATTAATCTCTCCCATCCCAAAATAAAAAGCTACAAACCATCAGTGTCACACAGGTATCAGTGTTTAATCTATCCGTTGATATTTTTTCAGAGTTTGTTTCTTTGTGAAAAAGGCCTGCAGCTCAGCTATTAATCAAGCTCCTTGCTTTTTGTTAATGGTGTGACAATGAAGCAACCATTTAGCTTTAAGGAAAACAGAAATTTCTTATTTAGGATCCATGGGGAGGCATAATCAAGTTGGCATAGCCAAGAGAGGAACCACATTCAATCAAAGTGTACCTATATTCCCATTATACCAATATTTGTAGGGCTAAGCAGTCATTACAAAAATCAAACTCAATTTAAGAGAAGAAAATTTACTCAATTTAATTTGACAAGGGAGTGATTATATTCTTAAGAAGACGTAGTTTCTTTTTTGAGCTCAATATGTGCTTGCGGAACACAAATAAGCTTCCAGTCCTGTGGCTCCTTCATCAGACCCCGTACGTAACCATAGATTCAACACCACTGAACTTGGATGGGTTTCAGCTGTGAAGCTCTTTACCACCCTGCTACACTAAAAAGAGAAGAGTTGAAAAGTTGGGTTAATAATTAGAATCATAGAATCATAGAATCACCAGGTTGGAAGAGACCCACCTGATCATTGAGTCCAACCATTCCTATCAAACACTAAACCATACATCACAAGCTAGACACTTTTAATCTGAGCACACTAATGCCTCAACCATGAGAGAAATTCAGATCTCAATACCAGTCTCCAGTATTTAATGTATTCAATGCCAGACAGACAGTTTTTGAAAGGTGAGCCCTGTTACTGATGCCGAGGTGTGTGACCCCATCAGATCTGACCTTCAAAGCCTGCTTGCTCCTTAGAGACTTCCTTGGGAGGCTGCTGTCAGCAGCAGCAATTAGCATTGATTGAGATGAGATTCATTATGATGCAGACACCTGCCTAAGAGAAACTGGACCTGAACCGTTAACTCATTTGACTCAGATAAACGAACTGGTGACAGCTTTCGAGCAGTGCCATCAAAGCTGGGTCTAAACTGAGATCTGACATAGAGAACTCTTCACCCTGAACTTTCTATCCTTAGTTAGAAGGAGAAAATGATGGGAAGACAAGCACTTTCACTCTTTCCTTTGTTATCAATGGGTGACAATTTAATAAGTGGTTAATTGAGACTTCGGCCACATTCATTATCCATCTGCTATTATTGCATTTGTCTTGAGCTTGAGCAAGGCTTGTATTTTTTGCCCTCGGCTTTCCCTTAACTTAGATGTCACACACTGGATGCCTGACTAGCCTCCCCTTTATTGGCTCTGGACACTTGATAAGAATCACTAGCAAAGCCGGTCTGCAGCATAGAAAAGAGTTAAGAGTCCCATAGATTGTTTAATAAAAGTTGTGTCATTTTCAATTATACAGCACAAACACTCCAGTAAATTCTACGTCACGTCACCAAGGAAACACACTGCAATAATTCAGTCAAAGCCAAAGAGAGGATTTCTACAACAGTTTAATAATAACAATGTGTTCTTCTCTGTTGCCCTTTATCCAAGGATATCGGCGCTTTTCACCAATATTAATTCATTTTCTAAAAACAACTTTAGAGTGTAATTTCAGGAAATTAATTGAGTATGACATTCCTACGTATCCTTACTCTTGATCCCTTGCCATCTCTCTGCAGAGCAGGAAAAATCCCTGTGAGCTTCTCCAAATCATGAGGTGAAAAAAACCCTTCCCCCACCCTATGTTTTGTGCAACTAGCATCTTGGACATGACAAATGTAAAAATTAAGGAAGTATAATATTCTTGCACCTACTTTGCAGTTCATCCAAATCCTCTTTTATGGTCCCCAATAAGAAGTGCACCAGCCCGGAATACATAAAACCTGGAGTTACGAAGGCTGCTGGGTAATGAATGATATAAATTGTTGGATTGTTTTTTAACCGTGCTTCTTTCCCTATGTGTCTGTATGCAGAGCTCCTACAATGATGTCAAACAGTGGATTATGAACTCCATCCAAAGCATTGTGGTCAGAGATAAAAAAGCATAATAACTGTAAGCTAAAAACCAGAGCCACAGGCTCAAAAGATCTTTCTTTTTTCCCCAGATAGAATCATAGAATCATAGAATCATAGAATAATCAGGTTGGAAGAGACCCACCGGATCATCGAGTCCAACCATTCCTATCAAACACATGCTCTATCACAGGTCCCATGAGAGCAGCTTTTTGTAATCCATTACTCAATTTCCCTATTTATTCTGCTTACTGCAAGACAAGTGCTCAGGCTGCTTCTCTCCTGTGCCTTTATACCCAGGCGCAGGATACAAAGAAAGGCAAAGTATTGCAGGAACTGACAGTACTGCAACTAACAGCTACAGCTCATATATTTTACTGCTGCCTTTTCGTCTAACTTGTTCTCCTTTCATTCTTTTCTCTGTATCCTCCAGGTCAAGCTGACCTATGCTCAGGTCACTGCAAGTCTCTTTATCGACTTTGTATCTTCAGTGAAGATTCATTCTCCCACTTTTCTAAATGTTAGGACTCTCTCTTTTCTTGGCAAATATGGATTTTTAACGTTGCCCTTAGCATGTTGAGATATAAATCCTTATGTGTTGAAGTGGACATTGCAAGGGAAAAGTGGGGGGGGGAAAAATCAAATTTTTTTGCCTAGACAAAAGGATGGATCCGCTGTAGACGATGTGAGAACATCACCCCAGACCCAGCGAAGGAAAGGCAGCAGCAGAACACGCAAGATACAACTCAGTTTTTAATGAGACAACTATAGTTTCGGGCACAGAGATAACTGTTGATTTGATCGTCACTGAAGGGTGAAGATGTAACTTTCACCCCTTCCCATCCCCTTCCCCGTAGCCTGTCACCTTTAAGGAGTGTGACACGTTGAAGTGGCACCGAGTTGAAATTTGCATCACAGATACAAAGAGTGCTTTAAGACACAGACCAACCATGGCTTGCACAAGAAATACAGAGCAGTTCGTAGCTGCAAGATATTCAAGCCCTAAGAGCAGTTACTCTCAGCTGAGGCTGATCAGTGTGTACCCAATTCTAGCCACGATTCATTAGGAGTGTAGCCAGGCCTCCGAGTTTTCTTCAGTGTTTGTTTATGTGTAAGAAAACCATACTGGATCAAGAAAAAAGGCTTTTTAATTCAGTGTCTTGTGCCCAGTCCCAGCCAGCAGCAGATGCTTACACGAGAAAGCCAGCAGAAGCTACATCCCCCAAGAAATGCTCCTCCAGACCCAGCAATGTCTGGACCAGGGCTTTCCAGAGCAAAAATCAAGGTCTTTGTGATTAATCTCCCATAGTGGATATGAGTTTTAAAAATGATCCAGTTAATTACTGGTCATCCTGGAAGCTCTTTACATCCATAAGCTCCTGAAATGAGGTCTGATATTGCAGCATATACAAAAAGATCACTTCTGGTTTGCTGGGAACCTGCCAGCAAGCGATGGTTATAGGAAACTCAGCAGTTTTAAGTGCAGTTCCTGCACCATTAGAGAGCCCAAGAGTGTTTGCATTTATGCTTTTCCCCCATTTCTTCACATCACAACTTAAAAGAAGGAAAAGGTAAGCAGCAGGAAATCTAAAATTTGTCATTGACTTAGAAAATTTTAAGCAGACAGTACAGCAGAAGAACCTATTGCTCTCCGCAGAGCGCTATTAGTATTCCTTCCTTTTCTCCCTTTCTAACTCAAGCTGGGGAGGGGAAAGGGGAGCAGAAATGCATTTGCACTGGAGTCACATTATTCTTTCCACTTTCTTCCTTTCCAGAGCAAGTCTGTTCCAAGGTCTGACCTGCAGGAGCAGTTCTTAACCCTCCGCTTTCTCCTACAGCCCTGAATAGGAACATGTGCATGAAGGTGTTTGCCCCTCATTCATTGGGACCCAGATGAGTCCTTACTTTAGCAAAGACAATTACCATAATCTACGTAGAGTGAATGAAGCTACTCTCCAGCATCATTGCATTTTTCTGGCTTCCCTTTCCACCAAGTTTGATGTTCTCCTTCCCTCCCCAAATTGCAATGGTTCATGCAAGCAGCGTGGCTGCATTTCCCTACATAGATGAAGAACTAGGGAGTAACAAAACGTTATGAATTCTTACAAGATAGTTGAGTGCCCAGTGTGAGTATGAGTAAGAGCATTGCTGCTGTTCTTCAGGACTTTGGGGCTATTCCTCGAGAGGAAGGTTTTTGGGAAAAAAAATGGGACTGAAGAGCTGTGAAGTTGTTGCTGCTGGGCTAAAAGTAGTGTACAGTACCTGGAGAGATGTAAAAACCAGTATGAAACCTGTGCTCAAATTCTGGACCAAAAGTAGGAAGAGATAAAAATAAAATAAAATAAAATAAAATAAAATAAAATAAAATAAAATAAAATAAAATAAAATAAAATAAAATAAAATAAAATAAATTATAACCCCTCCTCCGAAAAGGCAGTTTCCTTCAGATTACCTGAGGTGCTGCTACTGGTGTCTGGTCTTTCCTTCCAGAGTTTAAATATTGATCTCCAATTGCTTGTGCTTTATAGTATGCAGACTTTTTAGGACCAATAAAATCACATATACTGTAGAATTTACACAAAATGACTGAGATATAATGTTTAGAAAAGGAATAAGACACAACCAGATCAGACTGGTTCTGATTATCTTTTACAATTATATCTATACACACATAAACATACATACGTATATAGGCATGTAGAAATTTAAACAGAAACAGCAATCCAATTTATTCTAAACTTTTAAAAAATCCCAAATTAGACCAGGCTGGAATGCTAGCAATAGTAATGAGCAATTTCTCAAAGGGTCTAGTTTTATTACTGAGCTACTGTGGTAATAATAGCGCCTGAATCCAAAGGCTTGTTTACATGGTCTGCTGCCTCCTTGGATGAGCTATTGACCATCTGTGTAAGAGTTTCCTGGGCAATGGATTGGACTCAAACATGTGATGATCCCATACTGGCAATAACGAAAAAAAAAAAAGGGTTCTTATTTTCCCCTAGAATCAGAGCCTTAATAAAAGTAACTCAACTTGAACTACACTGTGTTGCCAGGAGCTACGGGGGGTGTGTGTGTGCAGAATGCATACTGAGATATTTTTAAGGATGTATTTTCATTTACATAAAAGTTTCAAAAGGAGAGAAGAAGCATAAGAATGGGAATAAGGACTGAAACGCAATAAATGATAGATACTAATACGTTGCACAGAAGAGAAAGGCATTGTAGCCACAAATATCCAAGGCACAGATTAGAAGAGCCACATTCTAATTTCTGAAGTCTCTTTTGACATCACATATTGTAAATGTGGTGCACGCTGTCTGCGTGCAGGCAGGCAGGGGGTTAAGGGCTTTGCATTTTATATTAAAAACGTTGGGGCTTCTATTGCACGGCTCTCCAGTGAACTGTGAATTTAACACAATTTACACCATGATTGCTGTGTGCTGAGGGCACACACACAATTTTTGCAGTTTGGCTAACAAAGTTTCACTCAATAAGGCTTATTAAACTAGTGGCTTTCCATCCCTAGACGCAGTCTTGCAGGGAAAGCTTGGGAGGTTTGGGTGATTGCAGACGGCTGATCCTTTTAAACTGATGTAAACTTTCCTTAAGCACATGCATAAAGGCACTTCAGACTCATTAATTTCCATTTATTTACCATCTCTAACACACATTGATACAAACAGCAGGTGCAGGTGAAGTTGTTGTGGGTCCCTGTCTGTTCGGCTGCCCCTTTTCAGAGGTTACTGATCACTAATTCAGGAAGACCAAAAGGGAACTTGGATATATCTCTCAACCACTTCTGTTCTTAATTTGAGATTTAGAATAAAGTCACTTTAATCTAGGAGCCTGTGAAACACAGTAGTGGAGGGACAGGGACATGTAGGGTCTTGACTCTCTTTCCTTGGGGTAGTTTATCTTCAGAATAAGGAGACCTGGGAGAGTGGCAGGGCCTTTAGCTGACTAGCTTTAACAAAATTTATGTCTCAAACCTATCCTTTCATCAAATGCATTTACCAAACTTTCAGCTTATTTTAATCCAATCAATTTCAAATCGCTCTCAAATTTATATCAGTGCAACTTTGCATCTAGGAAAACCTTTGATGAGCTCTTTCCCAGGGCCTTGACTCTACAAGCACTCAAGTATACTCTTAATTTTAAGCACATTCCTCAAACCTATTGATCTCGATCCACTTCAATGGATTATAAACATGTACTTAAAGCTGGAGACCCATATCAGCGCTTGCTTAATATAAATTTATCAATGCTGAAGTGGACTAGATTTAGATACACTAAAAATGAAGCTGATTCTTTAATATTCCCCTGATTTACATAGGCTTCTCACAGGCTTATTAGTAAACATATTTGAGAGTTTTGCTATACTGAAAACCAAATGATTGCAGTAGAAACGTGCCTGAAATTATAGCCTGGATAGTCCGATCAAAGTTCCTATGCCAATGTTTGCCATGTCGTAGCCATGAATTTGTAAGCGTTCAGGAGCAGCTTGAAAGGTTTCCTGGAAATACAAGGGAGGAAGGGGGATTTGCACACCAAATAAACCATCACACTGCTGGTTACACACATTTAGGCTAGAGATTAAGAAGAAGTTTTTCATGGAAAGGGTCATTAGGCATTGGAATANTGTTTGATAGGAATGGTTGGACTCGATGATCCGATGGGTCTCTTCCAACCTGGTGATTCTATGATTCTGTGAAATTCAGCATCCTCTGGGAAGAAAGAGGTGGGACACCTGGATGTGGTAGCACACCACCAGCATAGCTCCGCTGGTTCAGCTGGAGTTGCACAGCAGTGCTCCTAGAGTTGATCTGGAAAAAATTGGTAAGAATGGTTGGACTCAATGATCCGGTGGGTCTTTTCCAATCTGGTGATTCTATAAAATGATTCCAGGAAGTCCAGCTGACTTTGGCTAGATCTCTGGATGCCCCAAAAGTCAAAGCCATGCATCTCAGTAGCAGAACAGGGAGAGTGCGCTAACTCATGCAGCTATTGCCACAGATAACCACAAACTTGATCAAGTATGTATAGGGNAAACTTCCTCCTAATCTCTAACCTAAACCTCCCCTAGTGGAGCTTGAGGCCATTCCCCCTTGTCCTGTCCCCTGACACCTGGGAGAAGAGGCCAGCTATGCTTTACAGCTTTTCTGGTAGCATCCCAGCTCCTCTTTGAGGCTTGGCTGGTGATAGCCTCCTAGTTTTAGTCCTCGCATGTGAGGTTCAGTGATTCAACCTCTAACTATATACAAAAGGCAGCAGCAGCCTCCAGTTGAGGCTCTGGTGAAGAGCACATGTGACGTCTGTCAGTCTTGCCAAATGACTCCNGCTCTTCTCCCAAGTGACAGGAGACACGACAAGAGGGAATGGCCTCAAGCTCCACCAGGGGAGATTTAGGCTAGAGATTAGGAAGAAGTTTTTTATGGAAAGGGTTGTTGGGCATTGGAACAGGCTGCCCAGGGAGGTGGTTGATTCGCCTTCCCTGGAGGTGTTTAAGGCACGGGTAGATGAGGTGCTGAGGGACATGGTTTAATGTTTGATAGGAATGGTTGGACTCGATGATCCGATGGGTCTCTTCCAACCCAGTGATTCTATGATTCCTCTTTCTCCCACCTCTCCTTTCCTGAATAAAGGTAGAGACTTTGCCATACTGCACCAAAGCTGACAATCTATTTCAGTATCTGATATAGCACAGTAACAAAAAGGGTAAGAGCTCACAGCAAATATATATATGACAATCTTCCACTCTTTATTCAAGCTAGATCTCATCCTAATGCCTCATGCAGAACATGGTATGAAAGATTAGTTTAAGATGTGAATCACCAAGAGTAATATCTCTTTGCTAATGTTATTTAACATTCAGCACCATCATTTGTATTTTTCATATAAGTGGCCAATCTATTTCTTAAAGCTTCATATCGTCTAGACTTCAGCAATTTCCTGTGGCAATGAGTTCAAAAGTCTAATTACATGCCCTGCAAATAACTATTTCTTTCAATAAGTTTTGAATTTCCCACCTTCTAATTGAATTGAATAGCCATACCATAAGAGAATCTTATTTATCTTTTCCAGATGATTCATTATTTGATCTTTTATCTTGGCTTCTCTTATTCATCTCTCTTCTAAGTTATCCCATTCTTATGCTTCTTCACAGATGAGTGTTCTCCAGTACATAATATTTTGCTCAGCCTTTTCTGAACCCCCTTTGAGTCAGTCAGATCCTTTTCAAAAAGGAGTGACCAGTACCTCATTCAATAACAAGACAAGATTGCAGAACTGATTTACCTAATGGCTTGTTTTTTAAAGTAAAAAAAATTAGTCCACTTGTATTTTTTTTTTAGAACAGAGTAATCAGTAGCCTAATAGGCAAAATTAACCAGAGGACAGGAGAAGATAACTAGATGTGCTGCACAGAAGAGGGGGGTGGTGGCAGGGGAGGATTTATTTCCATTGATTGATTTCTATATTTATTTATTTTTACTCTTGTTACCACAATCTAGATATAATCCACTGATAGTGAGACTGAAAATCTGGAGGAATAAATCTTACTTGCTTGATATGGTGATGTAGCAAATTTGTATTATTTTAAATATTATTCCCCTAGTTATTTCTTGTCAACTTCAGTTACTGCTCAAAAAGTGATACTTTAGAACAGCCAATTCATCCCAAAGCACACAAAGTTAAATAAAGAATTATTAGATTCTGCCTCTCCTAATGAGTGAATTAGAGGACATTGCATGAAGTTTCCAGGCAATGGGTTCAGAGAAGCGAGGGCTTCATCATAGAGCTCTGAGTTAAACGGTGGCGCTCCTTTCCACAGGCTGCTCAACATTCCCATGGCTTCCTATTCAGAGAAGAAAAATCTGTGAAGGATCATTAAACACAAATACACCATCTCTGGCTCGGGAAATTCCTGAGCCACAAGTCACTGGGTCTCGGCAGATGTACAAGAAAAATATTGCACGCTTTTTCTGCTCTTAAGGTCTTCCTTACATATTGAGATATATACGCTAGGAACTATTGCCAAGAGCTCGATAAAGATCTAAGCAGTCACTGACCTCATTCAGTATGGCTTATCCTATCATTTATGTGTTACAGCAGAGAGGATTGGGGTCCTAGGAAAGGTCTCTCTTTTTTTCCTCATTTTTTTCTAGTATTACTGCCATTGATGTTATTATCGGTTTTAATATCAATCACACCATCATCACGAATCACAGCAGTCTTTGACATATTGTCTTTAATTTCTATTAATAATTTTACTCTACCTTATTTCAAATAATGTCATACGTCAGAGGAAGACGGTCCAGAACTGTTATGTCCACCACTGATTACACATAGGTTTGGGGTTTTTTTCATTTGTTTGTTCATTTAGTTTTGTTTTGATTTGTTGTCTGGGGTTTTTTTTAAGTTAGAATAATTTGAGAAAAGGAGGGAAGGAGGGAAGAAAATATTCTGTTCTCCCTACCCTACGCTTTATATCAGTCTGCCACTGTCTCTGCTACAGCTCTCCAGCTGCTGCCACATTTTAATTCTAAACCAAAAAAAGAATTAAACGTAGCCTCAGATGAGAGCATCACACCATCCTGCATCCCAGAGCGGGGATCTGCTTGAGTATTTCCAACTTACCCAGCAGTACTCACACTTGCAGAGCGAGCATCACACCTTGCCACGTCAATCAATCTTTTCATCAACATTAGAGTTCAAGTCTGAGCATCAAGTCACAATTTCAATCAGGATTTATTGCTGTTTCATTCTGCTTTAGAGGCTGACAAGTGGGATTGAGCACATTTCAATATGCTGATTCTTCTTTATAAAAGCAATTACAAGCGGAGGACCAAAGAACAACTTCAGCTGCTGAAAAAGCCCAATGGGACTTCTAATTTAGTAAGAAGTGCTTAGCACCGTTAATGAAAGCTACCGAGCACCCTGCAGGATTTGATCTTACAGTACCTTAACAGAGCCCAGAACAAAGACATATGTTTTATTTTTAATTGCTACATTTAACTGTAATCACATCACTGTGATTCTTAAGACCAAATTCTGTGAATTTATTTCCCATTGATTAATAAAATATATACTATTAGCTTCTCTTAGCATTGCAGAAGTACCAGCCATCTTCATATGAGCCCAGCTGAAGACTACTCCAGCCTGGATCAACATGTATTCTGGACTTCTATTCCATTGCCCTCGGTTGGTGGACCTTTTATTCCAACACATTGTGTTTGGCAATGCTGAATACAATTACAGAAATCCAGAAATCAGATTCCTTACTTGATTTTCTTCTTTGATTTTCTCCTTCTATGACAAAGGACTAGACTCTTGGATGAGGGAAAGGCTGTGGATATATCTTCTTGGACTTTAGTAAAGCCTTTGACACAGTTTCTCCCAGCATTCTGCTATGGAAACTGTCACCTCTGGTCTGGACAGGCACACACTTTCCTGGGTAGAAAACTAGTTGGATGGAGGGCCCAGAGAGTGGTGGGAAATGGTGCTAAATCCAGCTGGAGGCCAGTCACAAGTGGGGTTCTCCAGGGCTCAGTGCTGGGTCCAGCCCTGTTCAATGTCTTCATCAATGACCTGGATGAAGGCATCGAGTGCACCCTTAGTAAGTTTGCAGGTGACATTAAGCTGGCTGGACGTGTCAATCTGCTAGAGGGTAGGGAGGCTTTACAAAGGGATCTGAACAGGCTGGACCGCTGGGCTGAGACCAAAGTGATGAGGTTTAACACGACCAAATGCCGGGTCCTGCACTTGGGGCACAACAACCCTGAGCAGCGACAGACTAGGAGAAGCCTGGCTGGAAAGATACCTGGAGGAGAGGGACCTGGGGGTGTTGGTTGACAGCGACTGAACATGAGCCAGCAGTGTGCCCAGGTGGCCAAGAAGGCCAATGGCATCTTGGCTTGGATCAGAAACGGTGTGACCAGCAGGGCCAGGGAGGTTCTTCTCCCTCTGGACTCGGCACTGGTGAGACCGCTCCTCGAATCCTGGGGTCAGTTGTGGGCCCCTCAGCACAAGAAGGATGTTGAGGCTCTGGAGCGAGTCCAGAGAAGAGCAACGAAGCTGGTGAAGGGGCTGGAGAACAGGCCTGATGAGGAACGGCTGAGAGAGCTGGGGGTGTTTATCCTGGAGAAGAGGAGGCTGAGGGGAGACCTCATTGTTCTCTACAACTACCAGAAGGGAGGTTGTGGAGAGAAGGGAACTGGGCTCTTCTCCCAAATGACAGGGGACAGAGCAAGAGGGAATGGCCGCAAGCTCCGCCAGGCTAGACGTTAGGAAAAAATTCTTCACAGAGAGGGTCATTGGGCACTGGAACAGGCTGCCCAGGGAGGTGGTTGATTCACATTCCCTGGAGGTGGTTAAGGTGCGGGTGGATGAGGTGCTGAGGGACATTGTTTAGAGATTGGTGGGAATGGCTGGAATTGATGACCCAGTGGGTCTCTTCCAATCTGGTGATTCTATGATTCTATGTGTGTTAAGCTCAGCAGTGGTTTTAGAGGATAGGGAATGGGCAGAAGGTGCTATTTCACTAAACTTTTTCAGGATTAATGAAGGGCAGCTGCATTCAGCTGCAGGGCAATCCCTTGAAAGATACCAAGGAGAAAAGCTGTAGTAATTCATTGTCATACCTACACAATTCTGCCAAGCCCAGCTTTTTACTGCTATTTCCACTGCGCTTTCCCAAACCCTTTACAGCCCCTCAGAGGTGCCACCCACACACCGTGGACCTATAGGTCAGCAGTCTCATGTCTCTAACACATCCTTCTCCCTACACCTTCAGCTGTGTTTATACAACAGGCAACAGTATACCCTATGCCAGTATTGATTGTAAGACCTCTAATTATTTCAGCCACAATACCAAGGTACCCAGGAGAAAGAAGGATGAGCAGCTATACTTGGTCACACATGGATCTCTCGTTGTGCCTGTACTGAGTCACATTGCCTGTGCATGTAGGTAGGAGGAGTTGTGTATGCAAACAGTGTCACACATTTATTGCTATATTCCATCAGCACCTAACCTCTTCCCAGGAACTTGGCCTCTTGCTCATCGCTATGGGGCAACATAGGTGGTCTCCACTCAGAACCAGGGTGACATTCAGAGCAGGAATGGAGGAGAAAGGAATCATTTTCTAATTTATTTTCAAAAGCAAATATCCTCGACTTCTTCCCACACTCAACTAAGCCTCCTCCACATTAAATATTTCATGGCATCTCTTTTATAATAGTTGACAATTTACTCAAGATTTGTAAATCCCTAGAGGAATACTTCTTCAAGGAAAAAAAAAAAAANAAAAAAAAAAAAAAAGGAGGGGAAAAAAAGAGAAAAAAAGAAAAGAAGTAGCCAATCTTAGCAGTACTCCAGCATGCAAAGCATTAAGAGAACTTGAGCAATCGCTTCCTAGGTGTAATTACATTCATCTGCATCTGTGACTAAGTGACCTGTCAAAGTGTCAAAGAATCCAGCTATGGAGCAAAATTCTTTGCTCATAACAACTCCCTGTGTCAACACCTGCACTTTTATTTTCACTTTATCCACAGAGAAATTGTCTAGGCTTACAGTTAAGCAATGCCTATGGTATTCGTTTGCAAAGGTGTCTATCCCTAAGCATGTAATATCGAGTCCCAGGAATGATGATATTAAGTCCAGAGCAAAAGTTCTTGGAGGATTTGAGCAAAGCCAGATTAATAAAGAACTCACCAAAAAAAAAGAGTTGAAATTCACTCGGTATGGGAAGAAGGCATTGTACTAGCGTGCTGGAGCAAGGTGAAAAGAAAAATCCTTTCACATTAGTGCAAAGGTATGATTATCATGCTGGCAGCAAGATTTTTTCTGCACAGGTCAATTCAGAGTGGCCAAGGGCCATAAATTGCAAATTAGGCTAATTTCACAAGTTAACCTCAATAAATTAAGAAACAGTTCTTCAACCTCTATGACACCACTTGACATCTCCTTGGGTAAAAGCCACTGATCTGTGACAGTCACTGGTGAATTACAAAGGGGAGTGTCTCCTTTGTCGATCCTGAGCTCTACTACTAGATGCACAACAGAGGAGAAAAAATGGGAGTGACGGATAGCAGAGCCACACTACATACATTAACAAACATAAGAAATAGTTAGTCTTGCTCTAAACATTCTCATCTAGTGTAATTCAGAGGTTACTCCTTATCCAAAGTACAAGGATATGGGGAACTTGTACTCTAAGGAAGAACCATTCTTTGGTGCTTGGGCATGGTTATCTTAAGATATAGGGTATTAGCTTCCTTCTAGTTTTCCTTGACCTCCATAGGACGGAAAAAAATCCATTGAAGACACTATTTTTAAACACCAGGCCCACTGAGATATTGTGGGTGTAGTCTGTACCACTTCTGTGTCCTCCCATGCCACCCTGAGGGCTCCTAAACAGACCAAGAACTAGCATCATAGAATCATAGAATCACCAGGTTGGAAAAGACCCATCGGATCATCGAGGTCAACCATCCCTATCATCTGTGGGTCTCCTCCCAGGTTCAGGAAACAAGCCAGCTGGTATCTGCTCTCAGTTTTCAATAACACACATAGCCTGAAGATGCCTGGAAAACTGTCAATGTGACCCGCAGCTGGGAAAATGTGAACCTCCTTGTCAGTGAACAAATGGACTCAGGAAAAAAAACTACCACAGACTCATAAATAATTTTCGCCTAGGCTCAGAGCATCCTATATAAAAGGTTCATTTTCACTCTACATCATTCTCCAGTGAGACTGTAGATATATACCTCATACTCTTTTCTGGGCAGAGAAGAAATTTTGCTCAAGACTTGTAACAAATGGCCAGTCAGAAATGGCAAGCCAAGAGGAAAAAAAATTACTGACCAATGTGCAGAAAAGAGCATCCTCATAAAATACAGCCAAGTTAGGCTGATTCTGAATATGTGGTGTCAGAAGGAACATAAAATTGCTTTCTGCATAAGTAGAGAGACCAGAGATTCTTGCAGGACTTAAAGTTCCCCCCCAGTTTCTAACACAACTTGAGCAAGGAACAAACTTCTGCTTATGTAGATTCAACAGTAAAAGGATGTACCTCTTATATCAGTGGCTGCAGCTGTCAAGCATTAGTTACGAATTAATTTGAAGTGAAAAGACAACAGAACGTCTCCCACTTCAAAGCTGATCTAACTTACATTCCTGGAAACATTTGCTTTGCTCAAACCTGAAGATCAGGTGAAGTTATCACATTGAAATATTTGGGGTCAAAACATCAGGTTTGGCCCAAATAAAGCACATTGCAAGTGTATGATAACTGTGTTAATACTCTAAGTACATGCTGGGTTGCTCTGAAGGGTCATTTTTGTGCTTTGCGTTTTTAAACACCGCTTTTTCCTTTTGTTTAGAATGCCAGTTTTCTAAATATCTTTTCTACATTTTTCTAAATGCTCAACAAAAATGTAGAATATTTCAGTTTTGTTAGAACTGAGTTTTGGTTTTATATAAATGACATTTACATTAACCATTTTGCCACATTCACTGAAATTTTGCTTCAACTGAAAAATGGATCTTTTCCTAATTTTGAATGTGGTGTGGAATAGAAAGGATTTTTTTAATATACAGATCTTGTTATAAGAGCAACTTTACCACAAGCTCACTAAAATTCTCTTTCTTGCAGAAGGTTTTGTTAAGATATTGCCTCTTAACCAAATACAAATTGCAGCTTCATCATAGCTCCTCAATGACTAGTATTTCACAGGTTAGCACGATAGCTGTTGCTTCTACCTCTGCTGTGGTCCTCTCAGAGATGCCATGACCCATACAGATTGCTCTGTACAAATTAGCAATTCACTCATTTAGTTCTCCGGGTCATGTTTCTTGCGAGTAGAGGATCAGCTAAATTAATAGCAACTTCACTCTGAAAGGCTCTAAACATTTAAGGGCTAGAGGCATACTTAATTTGAAAATCTAGAGAAGAGAAAATATAGTTTTTAGAACATTCAAGTGATATCTCATGTATAATTATTTAATCAAGTCGACACCACCTTCATTTATCCCCATGGTGTTGAATAGACACTGCAGTCTGGATGCTGTAATCCCCTTAAAGAACTTTGCAGGTTCTTCAAGAGATCTCATAGCTAAAATAAAGTTATAACTGGATGAGCTGTGCCAGACTGAGAATCTGCTTCCCCTGCGATAGACAAGGTGAGTAGAGTACCCCTATTAATTAATTACTGTTAAAACTTTAGGTGAATATAATAATTTAAAAAATCAAGTAAAGCCTCCACCATGAGAAGCAGCAGCTGGATGACAGAATCCAGCATGAGGAGAAGTCAGATCAGCTCTTAAGTTGTTAGTGAGGGCCAAGAAAGCATGTGCCCTCTTTTGCTCGTAAATCTGAATCCAAAGAGGATGTTTCATGATTTGGATGCTACTACAGTGATTACTGCAGCAATTTTCAGACATCACTATTGTGTAATGTCCTATTGCCTTTGCCCAATGCTAGATATGGGTAAAATGGACATTGGAAATAAAGAACCAAAACACCAATAAATTCTTTCAGTACAATAACTAAACTATTGATTAGAAATGGGAGGTTATTAATCACCTAAAAATCATCTCATTGGAGTATGTTACTTTTCACATGGCTGATGTGGATCTGATGGACCTGGATGCCAAAGCCTAGAGTGCTGCTAGATAGTGAATTTCTAGCATTGTAACAGCAGCAAATCATTACATTGTAGGAGGGAGAAAACTGAGCTAGGGTGTTTTCTCCTTGATCACAGTTTATAAATGTTTATTTCCTCCTTTATTGCTTCTGGTTTTTGCTTGTTTTTTGTTTTTTGCTTATTTTTGGGGTTTTTTTAAGGACTATCTTCTGTACTCAGGATTCACAGACATACACTAGATTTGCCATGACTTAAAACCCCTTTGTCATTCTAGCCATCTTATACCACTACAGCTAGTTGCCTTGCTAATTATACAGCCATAATACAAAATTCAATAGGGAAAATTCTGCAATTTGTGTTGAAGGACATGGGACTCAAAACCTAAAGACATTCTTTTCTGCTTTGATTTGCGTTGTTTCTTGTGTTATCAAAATTCACAAGAGCAGGCAACGTGAGGATGCACAGTCCAGAAGATGATTCTGCGATTTTACGTAACTAGTATTTTGTATTATGCAAAGTTAATGATTATTAACCTGGATTTATGAGGTCAAGAGGCTTCTGGTTCTTGGAAAACATACAGACTGATTTGTTAACGCATCAGAGAACTACACAAGGATTTTGTGCAAGGTAGGAAGGAAACGGGGAGGGAACAGACTGTTTCTTTGGAAATCAAAGGTAGTTAATCATCACTTCTCCTGAAGGAACCTTAACTTCTTGCTCTTCTCCCTTTACCCTGCATTTCTATTCTCCTACTTGTCCACTGGAGCCATGACTTCTTCCCCTACATGTGATCTATCAGCCTATTTTTGAACCAGTCAGAAATGCTGCATGTACTACCAATCCTTACTCAGGATTTCAGGTTAAGAACACTCTATTACCCATTTATGCCTGAGTTTTAAAGGCAGCAAGGCAAACTCCAAGTACCAATAAACTTGCTCATGTTGTTGTCCATTTCTGAGGTGCGTTTCAAGATGAAACCAATTTCTGCTTTTACTCAATATTGCGTGAACTTATATTGGCAATTACCTTGCTTGAGCAACTTTTGTCTTTGTGTGAAGCATGGTTGGATAGTTCTGCAATCACTTCGCGGAGATCACCACCCTCACATTTGAATTCACACACCTTTAGGACTAAATACATGGAAAGTATCCATCCATGCAAACACTAGTACAAGTATATACATACAGTCAGGATCACACATTCACAAGACAACAACATTTACATGTGAATATGAACACACAAAGGACCACACACTCATCTACTGTTACACACCTGCAAAAAACTACCCTCTGCTCCACGTATGAAGCCAGAAACAACCACATAGAATCATAGAGCAACCAGGTTGGAAGAGACCCACCGGATCATCGAGTCCAACCATTCCTATCAAACACTAACACATGTCCCTCAGCACCTCGTCCACCTGCACCTTAAACACCTCCAGGGAAGGTGAATAAACCACCTCCCTGGGCAGCCTGTGCTAATGCCCAATGACTCTTCTGTGAAATTTTTTTTGCTATCATCTAACCTA
>WAAB01023701.1:156709-205451 GCA_013389865.1 Piaya cayana | reverse complement strand
AACAACATCATAGCCTCCTTGATAGATTTATGTTTATGATGACTCAGTTATATTTTGTTGTTCGAAAAGGAAAAATAACCTGAAAATATATTGATAATAAGTCTCCTAAAATAAAGTACTTTTTTAAAAAATTTTTTTACTTTTTACCTTAGCCATCTTTAGTGGTCATAAATTACTGGGGCGAAATAATTGGTAAAGCTTCCTTTCCTTTTGCATTTGAAATGCTGATTGGAACAACCTTGTGGATTTCTAATACCAGTCTTTGCACTGAAGTTATGGAATACCTGTAAATATGCCACCAACCTGACTGAATGCAAGCATTGCAGCCATAAAAGATTTCCAAAGCAGTACCAATATGTTCTATATTATATTTATACATGTTTATACTTAAAGTTTACAAAACCAAGCTTTAAAGATGTAATAATATTTGGAGAGTATGAAAAGCAAAGTGTCTTAGAAAGGTGAAGGAAGGAGAAACTCAAAATAGCTTTTAGTTAAAGTGAAGTGGCAAGAGACGAACTCCACTTCTAACAGCAAAGCAATAGGGCAATAAATTCTAAAACATTTCAGCTTGCTAAACAGAAAGTGAGCTAAATAGATCCATCAAAATGTGTCCACTAAGAAAGTGGGAAAATGTGACAGTGAGTGGAAACCTGTGGGAGAATCTGCTTAACAAAGCATGTAGTGACAATCCTGTTGAATCTGCTATCAGCCTTTACCTCTTTGTGAATAATGCACTTCAGATTTGTTACAGCCATGAGCATGGTCATCTGGAGCACTCTTCCCAGAGAATAATGCCTTCAGTCAAGGTGCACACTGGATCCAGAATTTAACATGAATAAACATATACACACAAATCTTCTATCTTTTTTTATAATTTTTTTCACAAAAATATGATGTGCCAATTGTTCACACGAGTTAGTACCAGGCAGACACTTCACTCTCTAAACTCTCATCAGAAATACTCAGGCACTGACCTCCCCTGAAGCAGTACATCTGCACTGATGAGTTAAATTTGATTTTCTCACCTTTAGTTTCTCATCTGAATTTTCTTGCAACTGATTTCAAAGCATTGTTTTTGTCTTTCTCCTTGTTACAAAAAGTTAAGAAATACCATCTTAGAAATATATCTCCCATTTGATCTTTCATTTAAAAATTACAGCCAAATTCTTGATGTTTAGATCAAGCAATCCATTAGAGATTTAACAAGAAGAAGATCTAAATGTATGCTAGAAGTACACATGTTGCATTTCAGTCCTTCATGCTGAAAAAAAGGAGGCAGGAAAAAACTTCACTACATCTTTTATGTCTTCTATTGCTCCAGGCTAATAAAATCAAATGCTTTCTTTAAAGAGTAAAGCTATTTCGTAATTCATTCATTTGCAATATTTCCAACAAAATTAAGAACAGATTTTTGTGTCTGCTCTAAGTCACTGAACATTTTCTTTCTGGGACAAAGAATCTCATAGAAAAAAATAATTTATGCAAATCAACAACTAAAAATAATGTAATGAAATTGCTGGAGAAGTTTCCATCCTTAGGTGCATATTTTCAACTTTACTCTTGTGTGTATCAGGCCTGCTAATAGTAACAGCAAGTATATGTTTATCTTTTAAGTGAAGAACAATGACATAGGAGTTAATGCTTGATCTTGGCAGGGGGGGAAGAAAGAATAGCCCATTGAGGCTCACAAAGGCACTGGGAATTTTGGCAGTAGAAAGAAACAGCCAGTTGACACAGCAAAGCTATAAGAGAGTGTGCATTCAGTGTAGCATAAGAGGGATTCAGCACTCAAAACAAGAAGCCACATGCAAAGGGGACACCTGAACTCTTTGGGGCTGCTCTAACTCTGGTTAAAGAGCACTATGAACTGCTGAAGGAGCCTTGATACATATTCATGCACCAGTATTATCCATGTATGTTCTCGCTGACATGAATAGATTTCGGTAACTGAATCTCTTACGAATTGTATACAGCTGGTTTCTTCCACTGTTAGGTACTCTGGGAGGCCTCTGCCAGTATTGGAGATCTTTTTTGTACACAGCAAGGGTGCATGACCAGTTGTGAGGTCAGACATCAGAGGAATTCACTTCCCAAACTTGAGGGCATCAAAGGACTTTCGGATTGTCATAGCTGGGTCACATCCTAGTTAGTTAACCAGAAGAACTGGTGATTCAAAGCCTTGCTCAGCAGGATACTTAAGCACCTTCTAAGCTTTGAGTGTCTAATTGGTACCACTGTTTAAGGTGGGAAACCTCAAATGAGTACAACTGGCCCTAGCTCAAGATTTGTTAACTGTGTTCTCAAAGAATAAAGGTTCCTGGTAGCACTGATTGCCCTTACTAGAGTAATTACAACTTTTTTTTCTCATGTCTTATTTAAAGATCAGCTATGCTGATTATTCACATGCTTCTAATGACTGTCTTCCTTAAGCAGTGCATGGTCAGTGAGTTCCCAAAAACAAAATGGACCTGAGAGGTGGTCTAGCCTTAGGCACATGGTTGTAATTCGATGTAAGTGAACTACAGGCCTCCTCCCTCTCCTCCTGTCTATGTGCTAAACTTCCTCACTGCTCCTATCCTAGTTTTGTTACTTCTGTGAAGGGTAAACCAGTAGTTGTGTTTCATAATTGTTTCTGAAATCAAGACCATTGAGGGGAATATGCAGCATGGGACATCTGCTTAAAAAAAGAGACCTCTTCTACTGCATCACCTAGGAACATCTCTTTCCATGCACCTAGTGACTTTTTTCCCCCTCAATTCCCAGAAAGCAGGGTGTCACTGAGCTGCAGTGCTGTACTTTGGAAGTGAGTCAGAGGGCTGGTGGCAATCTGTGCTGCTGACACAGTGTCACAGTGTAATGAGGCATGTTGTAGTATCTCAGCAATGCGTCAAGCCTGGAAAGTTTCAAATGGTTTCGTTAAACTGCCCTGAAGAATTTAACTGCATGGAAAAGGGTTTTATAGTCTTCTGTTGTTGTTAGAGCTTAGAATTGGGTTGCACAAACAAAACAATCTGTGGGCTTGCCATGTTATCAGCAGGGGCTCTGATACACCACCATGGTGCACAATATCCTTCAGAAAAGTCAGCAGTTTAGGGGTTGGTCTATTATAATGTCTCAGAGCAACACAATTATTTTATTGTTTTACAGGAGAGGGGTGGATTTCTGGCGCTTTCCCAGGTTTCATATTGCCGGCCATTTCTTCAGCCTCAGAGATTTCCTCCATGTTCTATATTTGCTTCTCAGTAGTACAATATACCCTGCAAAGTGGTCATCATAGTTATATTTTTCTAATTTGAATCAGAAAGTGTAGGTAATGCAGCATATTTAATTTAAGCTTTTCTTCAACTGGTATTAAGCTATGATGTTGCAATCAATGTGTGCTGGAAGTCTATATGCATTCTATTATTATGACAAGGAAAGAAATTAGAGGAAATGGAGAATATTTTCCCAAGATTGTGTTGGTGGCAAAATCTCAGCCAGGAAGAGAAAAAGAGGAAGAGGAACACCCTATGGGGAGGATTTTCGCTCATGATATATCCTGCTATATCCCAGCCTCTCCTGTCTTCTGAGACTTCATGGCAAGAGACTGATGGTGAGACAAGAATGGTGTTCCTGGCCCTTCCACTGTGGAACACACACATGCCTTACAGGCAGGTAGCAATAATCAATGAGAAGCCTATTTGTTTTCAGGTATTAGTTGTTAGTTTCATCTTTCTCTGCTTCAGCTTGTCCTCCTGCTAAAAAAAACCAAACAAAAACCAATATTCAAACCTTAAATGTTGTAGAGTCTGATATCTCAAAAGAGGTTCATGAAGAACTCCCTTTGCTTACCTTCGTAATGCAAGGGAGGCTGCTGGGTTTTTTTTTCTAAAATTGTTAGCACTCTAAAACTCACTTGGCTCTGTAAGGCTGGATATACAGAAACTGTATGAGCCTTTATCCATTAGAAACAGAAAATTCCTGAAGAAAACCAGAAGTTTGACAAAATAGAAATAGAATATATTATTAATTGTTACTTTACAAGGGTACTTGGAGGAGTAGTTTCAATTGTTCCATTCACTACAATAGCTTGAAAACTGAAAAGCATTATGTAGAGGATAGAATTTATTCTCCTCATACTTCAGATCAGTCAGAAAATTTTTTCAAAAATTAAATCTGCCAGCAGTCTATCCAGGGAAGATGTCACAGTGTAAACATTCTGCTCTTACACATGATTCCTTTGAGTTTTGTATGCCTGGGAGAAAGCGCTAACTGCTTATGTAGGCACAATTACATTTGTGCAAATTGATTTACATATCCACTGGCAGCAGGAGTAGGTGTTTGGTGTCGTTTTTGCCAGGGAACAGCAAGACGGGGCAGCTCTGCAGGAGAAGGTGAGCAGGGGTGGAGGTGTCAGCAGAGCAGTACCCTCACCAACCAGGGATACTGTCCCGTGGTGCCCAGGCAGAAGAACCAGAGCACATCCAGTAGCCTTGACCAGATCCAGGCAGCAGTCCTGATCACTGGAGAAGTCCACAGTGATAAATGAGAAGGCTGAGTCAACAAACACTGTGTGTCTAGGAACACAGAAGCTTGTATTCAACCCTCCTTCAAGTACTAAAATTTATTTTTCTGTATACTAGCCCAAAAGAATCAGCAGGCATTTTTCTTTTGATATTGATACAGGAAGAAACAAATATTTTTTAAGGTGTAATAATATCTGCCCAGAATAGTAATAATCATCACCATCCTAAACAATGACAGTAGAATTCTGTATAAAGTTTTGATGACTGCTTTCTATCTAACTCCACAACTGTCCACAGTCCTTCAGGTTCTGTGGTACTTATGTGAGTAAAGGTACTGGCCTCCCATCTTTTTCTATAAATGCTGGAATTGTGAGGCATCTAATAACTAGGTGATCTACGGCAGCCTGGTATCTGTGGGAGATTTTGGATGTTTAAGCCTCTGTCTGTGATGTTGAGAGTCTAAGACTGAGCTGCAACTTAGTCCCAAATCTGATAAACTTTGTAGGTTGTGGTTTAGCTGCCTTCAGGATACATAGCTGTTTAGAGATGTTTTTTCATACATGCCCATTAGTAACTTGGCATTTGTCTCACAGCTTGTGCATTAGAACCTTATCTTTTATTGCTGTTTCCAAGGCCTGTCTATCATTGTGGAAGGTCTTTCTTCCTTTCTTACATTACTCATGAATGTAAGATGCATTTATGGGTTTTTTTCAATTAGGTTGGAACAGGATACTCATATTCTTTATACTTATTTTTTCTGACCAGATCAAAATTATTATAGAGCTCAACAGGAAGGATATTGAATTCCCATACCTTATGCTTACCTTCAACTCTGTCAGGGAAATGACAGGTGTGGTTTGGAAGGTCCTCAAGCACAAAGAGAAAGGACCTCAGTGTCCTAGTAAGTTTTGTACTGGCTGCCAGTGAAAGTACTCCCCAATGAAAGTACTTTTGAATTTACCCTGCATGTTTAAGTTCTGTTTGTTTCAGATTTTCACAGGCACAGACACTTTTCTTTCTTATACTAAATATGCTCACACCCAAACTTAAGTGTCAATGTCAG
This sequence comes from Piaya cayana, assembly GCA_013389865.1. Taxonomy (NCBI): domain Eukaryota; kingdom Metazoa; phylum Chordata; class Aves; order Cuculiformes; family Coccyzidae; genus Piaya; species Piaya cayana. The sequence goes on along the minus strand of WAAB01023701.1, from coordinate 199,880 downwards.
GAGGTAATTGAATATTCAATTGAAAGCACAAAATGAAATTTTTCTTCTTTGATCACAAAGCTTTCTCCTCACCCTTAAAATTATTCTTTGGAAAGAAATAACCACCACATTATTTTCACTTTTCTTGCTTCATATGTTCTGCATGTAATTGAGAAGGTTAACCTGTAATGACAAAGGAGCAAATAGATCCATTATACCACTTGACCATTGACAGTTCTGACTGATGTTGAAACTCAATCTACAAATTAATTTTGCACTTTAACACTTTACAGGTTATTATTATGAAGCTCACTGGTTCTAGCTGTATGTATTTCAGTCAATTTTTAACACTTCTTTATGATTGACTAACTGCTCAAAAATCTCAGCTCCACAAATTTAGTGTGGTCTCTGAGATCTCACTAGTCACAAGTGTGTTAATGTAGTAATTGATAACTTCCTAATTACTTTTTATCATCTTGTCTGAATTTCAATTGTAATTAAATGACAGAGGATATAATTATACATGTAGCCATTTCTTTTAGTTCCAAAGGAGCCTTAAATGAGTAGAGGAAGTTATTGTTAAAGAAGTAAATCCTGTTCCTATGTCTCGCATTTCTGTCTGGTTCTTCTGGCTAAGCAGCATTTTCTATCCAATTATGCTTTAATTACATTTGCTGACTCCTACCTCTGTAAGAAACATCTTTAATAATGAAAACTGCACTCTTCATCAGCATGGGCCACTTTTAACTTTTGATTTGTCATTAAAATTCCATCTGCCTTAGGAAGTAAAATATTTTATCGCAATTTATAGAAAAATTAGGTGCTTATTTCTGTGCTTCAGGTGAAGGGCAGGCAAGTCAGAATGAGAAAGAGAACAGTTTGTACTTAAACTGCAAAACCTAGAGGAATCAGCCCAATGATTGCAGTCCAAGCGAACAATAATATTTCTGCTGTTTTATTACCAGTTTCAGAAATGTGCCACCTCTCAGCTCTTAATTCCCACCTCATTTGTGGGAAACTGCCACTCAAAACTTTGTGTGCAACCACACACATATGTTGACTGGCATGAGATATTACAGAAGAGGATAAATGAATGAGGGTAGAAAACTAAAAATGTATGAGTTGCTAAGAGAGTAGCAATTTTCTCAATTTGTAGCTAATAAATCTGCACCAGTAGGTTTCTGTCCCAGTCCCCAAGTGCTCATTTCTCTCTGTACTAGAGATCCCACCCCTCCTACTTATGACAAATGTTGAATTAATTGTATGAGCAGCTGCTTTCTGATGGGGGGGCTGGTAAAGGCACCTCTGGGGAGAGGGAGTGGAAATAGTAATTTATCTTTTGTTAGAAGGGTTTTTTACATTCATTGTTGGTTGCATGAACAAGTGAAAATATGAATCCTCTTGGCAGTCGGGCCCACTTCAGTAATAGACATGTTAATACTAATTTAGTTCCGGAACTAGAGCTGCAAATGTTCTGTAAGAAATCTGTGGCTGTGTGAAATGAGGATAATATTTCCTTCTTTGAGATGGATAATTAGTTAATAAAAGTTGCTAGGGAAAAGAAAAATGATACATAATTTCACTGGGATGTCTGAGGAATAAATATATAAATTTGTATGTTGACAAATTCCTTCCTTGGAAAAGGAGAGAATACATCAACTGGGGTTTTGGGTTTGGGTTCTTGGGGTTAGGGTGGTTGTGGGTCTATTTTAGGGGTTTTTTACAGGTTTTTTTTTAGAAAATTATAATTAAAGAGAATAAGTTGTATGTGATAGTTTTCTTGGTTTTGTTTTTGTTTCTGTTTCTGAATCCAGGTGCAGAAACTACAGCAATTAATATTAATCTGAATTTGATTATTTGGCTCTTCAGCATTTCATTGGATTATATTGACTTCATAATTTGATTGCTACGCAGATGTAAGCTGTGCTGATTGCATTAAAATATGCAAAGGAAATGAAAAGTATTACCAAGCAACAATAAGAAAACAGTTCTTCCTTGCTAACTGTGAAGACTTCCTTTTGGGAAGAAAAATGCAAAGGGCACTAGTGATTATATTCTAATTTCAGCCATTGAGCTAGAAATAGTCCCTCTACATGGAAGCAAAGCATTTAGACTGTAATACTTTCTTTATGGATTAATGTGTGTTATATAACTAATAAAAACTTAACAGAAGTGAGATGTACAATATGGTGAAGTATGATATTAGAAGTCCAACCCATAAGGGAAGGTCATGCATTATGCTATAGTTTCTGGAGGATTTCCGAGGGTCTTGTACATTAGAATTCACACAAAAGCTCTGCTATAATGGTTTAGTCAGAAAGTGTTCAGTTAGTACCTGTTGATTACCAGGAGTGAGTTGTGGGGCCGTCATCCGGCATATATTCCTCTTTGACTGAGCGTTGTTAAACTGTGGGGAACTAAGTAACAAGGATGTTCTTTCTGTTCCTGATTTTGTGGACAGTAAAAGCTGCAATGATCTCTCTTCTGACTGTAAGTCAGAGTGGGTTTCTGATATACATAAATTCTGTGTAAGGTCAGACACAAAATGGCCCTTGTGTTCCTTTCAAAGTAACTTCACGTAGAGCTATTTTGAAAGCATTTTCTGTTCCTGAGTGAATGTCACAGGGGAAAATTTATATTAGTGTTTTCCAACTTTGCATACAGAACATATTTTCACTCATACAAAACAAAGTTTCAGTAATATTTACTTAAAGAATTGTAAGGTTATATTTTTCCCTGGTGACTTTTCCACTGCCTAATTAAGTGTCCAACAAGAATTAGGGAAAAGAGTGGAAATTTAAAAGCTTTTATTCTGTTTGTAACAGAGGCAAAATTCTCGTCAATAATAATAAAAAAGTTCATAGTTTTTTTGACAGCTCTGCTCTGTAGCTGAGTATGGAAAGGAAAACATAGTCCTAGTTGGAACGTTGAGCCTGCCAGGTTCACATTTGAATAATACTTTTGAATATAAAATGGCTGTCCATGGAACAGCTTTGTATTCCCCATTTAAAATCTAGTTCTCAATGAAGAAAGAAGCACAAAATACTTTAATTTATATATAAAAAATCATTCTAACTTGCAGACAGTTTCTGTTTCATCCCTACTGGGAAGCTTGAGGCTCAGCCCTTCCTCTGCAGCCAAGGGAGTTGCATAGTCTTCCTGCACACAGATATGTTTGTCCCTTCCCTGGGAGAATAAAAAGGAAATTGCAGCTTGAGATACATCCTCACTGAATCTTATACATAAACTGGAGTGACTGTGATATCAGTTTGTCCGCAGTGAGGATATCTAAAACTCTGCCAGTGAAACTAGCAGCTTTAATGGTTTTGGGGTGGATTTTTTTTTAACTCAAGCAATGCCTTAAGAGCATTTTTTAATAAGTCAATAATCAGATACATGCTTAGACTTCCTAATTACTTCCACAAGATCCTCTGGTATGTAATATTGTATTAAACCATGGCTGCAGGATTTCAGTTACTTATGCAAAAATCACATCTCCAATTGATAGAAATATTTATCACTCTATTCACTAAAATGAAAAAGCATTGAAGCAAGTAATAACATTTAAAACAAATAGGAAAGCACAAATGAAAATGAAGGACCTGAATAATTACACAATATGTAGCACAGAATAAATAGTATCAAAATTCCTCTTCTGTTTCAAATCAATAACACTGAAATGTGACAGGAGCAAGATGATGGTGTGTAACTAAAAGTTTAATCCAGTCGAAATATCTTTGCAACACACTCATATACAATCGAATCTTTGCAATTGTTTCTTAATTGGTTTCTGGAAATGATTTGCTTTTTTTATTGCCACAATCAAAGAACATATGGAACTAGACAAGTGTCCTGTTCCCAGGTTAAACATTTTAATTTACAGAGTATAGAGAAATAATGGATTGTAATATTTTGAAAACCACTTCTTAGTCAGGTTTCATTTTGTGTGTGCATGTGGTGATACAATCCTAGAGGATATTTCATAAAAGCACAAAAAAAAAAAAAAAGTAGCATCCAGTGCACAGCAGCATAATGGTAAAGCAGGAAGAATAACTGCCGAGAACAGTCTAAAAGTTGCTCTGTTCCTAAGATGTCATACTAAAAAAGAAACCTGGTGTCCCGTCACCTCAAAATGGATGTGACAAACTAAAAGAGCTGTTGACATGCACTTCTATGTTGAAAAAAACATAGAATATCATCATTTCACACATTATTTCCTAATGTATAAACCAGTATTTCCTTATTTCCTACTGACATCATTTATGACCACTCCCATAAAATCAGCATAAACCCCAAGAGGAAGTACTCCTATTTATTATGAATACTGACCATTTTACTATGTCGTATATTGTTTCTGGGTTTTTTTATCTTTTATCTGTTAAGTTTCACTTTTTTTCAAGAAGATATGGAGGTAGTAAAAGGAGTGAGAAAATTTTCAGAAGCAAAGACTCTATCTTTGAGAAAGCAGTAGTGGAACATTAAAAACAGACAAATTTAGGCTTGATAGAGAGATGCACATTTAATTTCTGCGAGCACACTGGAAATGAGCTTCTCTGGATTGATAAAGAAAAGAAGATTCACATAAGCTGAAGTATAAGTGGGTCTCAAAGATATCTTTTTTGCAGTCACAGCTGAGATACAGGGACTGCAACTTGGTGCTACAGCACCATATGATCATGTACAGTAAATAATGTTTTGAATGTCTAGCAGGTTTTGGTTTGCTTTTTGTTTTTTTTTAAACAATTTTGAAAATCATGATTGAAAGGAAGACAATGGATAAACAACATGAATGCATATTTCAGAAGTAACTTTGCCACAAATCTTTCCCTGGGAGAAAATAATAGTGCCAAGAGGTTTTGTAGTTGCTGACGGTTTATGAATGTATAGAGTAAGAAACACACTTCCCTTGAGGATTCCTTTCAAGAAGATGTAGTTATTTTTGATTACTTATGGATAGCTTTTCTTCTTGAATACATATTTAATTCTCATTCAAAGCTCTGCCCTGCAATTATTGTTATTTATGCTCTCTAAGTCAAGCAGAAACCTGCTTAGCTGAAAAAAAAGCCCAACAACATCCTTCAAAGTACTGTATCTTAACTTCAAATCTCACTCCAGCTCCAATGGTGTAATTTTTGCATTCTTCATGAAAAGCTGTCAAAGGACATGACTGGCAGGACCTGAGACAGGGTTACAGAACACATTTAGTCATACAGTTACTCAGAAGGCCAAACTAAAGGATTGTATTAAGGAAAATGACATACCAAAGACTGGTTTTATTATCAACAATACAAGTCATATTTTCAGGTTACTATAACCTAACTGCTACTGCACATCCCCTAAAGTGTGGCAGTTATCCATAAGCATATTTTTATTCCTTTATAATATGAACTAACACAAATAGCTACAATTTATTCATCTGAAGGCTATTTTGAATTACTTGATTTTTACTGTGGGCTCAAAACGTTCATTTGGAAATTTACTTTACCTCCGTTAATGCAAGATAAGTTGTTATACATCAGAACTTAATCATGTCACTTACACCTGAAGGCAACACTTTCAGAATTAACATTCAAGTGTCTTCCAGGTGACTCAGTTCGAGCTTCTTTACTAATAAAATGTTGATTTTACTGGAGTGTACATGAAGCACAGCAGTTCAGAGAGCTCCCTGAAATTATTTTGCAATAAGCTTTTAAAATGTGTACTGGCTGAGCAGCCTTCTTCCTCAAAACAGCCAGGTATGGCAATACAGTGGCAATATGGTGTGATTAGTTACACCTTTCTACTTTACTGTAATGAATTATGAAGGGCATTTATTTAACAAGCTCCTTTTGAAGCTTTTGTACATGATTGCAAATGACATGTGTGACGTCCAGCAGGCTTTGCTTTTGCATAATGGTCACAGATTATCCTGAGGAAGAGTAACACGGAGGTAAAGTGACAGCTCCAGTCACTTAATGAGAAGTTTATTAAGAAACTAGGCCTGATTATCAGTTGCAAATTAACCATAATGTAAGTAATCAGCAGAGGTGGCACGTTGGTGCAAGAAAAGTGATAAACAGAAGAATGTTCTTCCCCGTGCTAATCAAAAAGTACCTGCAGCTCATTATAGAATGTAATTTACAAGAATCTAGAGGTGCAGGGTTTCAGAAAAGTCTATTTTGGAAAATGTATTATGCAATATCACCATATGTCCTTCTCGACTGTATTAAAAATTCTAAAAGAATTTGTTTTTCATAGAGATTCAATGGATTATCTACATGATAAAAGCTATACTCGATTGATATAAAAGCTTGATTATATTTTTGGATGTGTAGACTAGACAACGTTTTTGAAGCAGCAGGAAAGCAAATCATGATGTTCTAAATACATTATTTTGCCCGTTCCATGAAAACTATTGTAAAATGTATTCAAAATGTAAGCCACAGTAATAGGTCTCATATAATACATTCTAAAAAGAATTATTTTAATAGTTTTAATCACTAGATAGCATGACTAGTTTTTACAAACTGCAGACTGGTGTTCAAACCTCAGACCTGCAAGAAGAAAAACAGTCTGGGATATAAAAAGCTTACATATTTGTATCATTCAAAATATAACAATTGATAATAATGTAACAACAGTAATTTTGATATAGTCATTTCTTTTCATTAGTTCTGAAGTGTATTTTGTTTTACCATAGGTAATTTCGTCCCTTTTACTCATCCTCTATCTCATGTTCTTCTGTATGATATTCCTATTCACCCTTTCCCAGGCTCATTACTGAATATACAAATTCAAACTTCCATTCAATAGAGAACATTCCACTACTTAATATAGTCCTTTCTCAACACTTTCTCCAGGCTTTACTCATGATAACAGAAATCGGTCAAACAAAACTGCCTAAACAGTATTTTTCCCTGTGTCACAGGTCCATTCAGTGTTTGAGGTGGCAGTGTGAAGTGGGTGTTATTTGGGGGAGAATGTTGGTTTTGATATTTGCCAGCTTTAGAACACTTTTACGTAGTCTCTAATGAAATTAAGATGACAGAGTACTATGGCACAACTTATCTCTGGTGAAGTTCTACCCCATTATATCCCACTGTTCTGTATGTAGCCAGGTGTTTGTCAGACTTCTTCTGAATTTTTTTCTAAACACAACTCAATTCAGAATTTTGTTGCAGAAATTTTCCACGTAAGTACTTTGTTATTTGGAACTATTTTTCTCTTTCTATATGTCAGAGTTTATAGGCAATAACTGACTGTGTGTCGAGTACCTTTATACCAGCCTCTTTGTACCTACAATCCAAAATCAAATATCAGTTTTCCTGAGTTTTCTTGTAAGCTTGGCATCAGTAAATCACCTCAATTTTTTTTTTTTTCACAGAGCTGGGCTCCATAGACATGTGTCTGAATTGGCCTATTTCAAATAGGTTCAATAAGGCCAAGTGCCAGGTCCTACTCCTGGTTCAGGGCAATCCACAGTTTCGATACAGGCTGTGGGATGACATGATTGAGAGCAGCCCTGCAGACAACAATTTGGATGTGTTCACTGATGAAAAGCTCAACATAAGGCAACACTGTAAGCTCACAGCTCAGAAGGCCAAGCATATCCTGGGCTGCATCAAAAGAAGCGCGTCTAGCCAAGGCGTTTATGACCCTCTACTCTTTTGAGAGCCCACCTGGAGTACTGTGTCCAGTTCTTGAACCCCAACATAAGAAGGATATGGAACTCTTGGAATGGGTCCAGAGAAGGGCCACAAAGATGATCAGAGGGACAGAGCACCTCCCATACGAGGACAGGCTAAGAGAGTTGGGGTTGTTCAGCCTGGAGAAGAGAAGGCTGTGAGAAGACCTTCCAGTACCTGAAAGGACCTTTCAAGAAAGCTGGGGAGGGACTTTTTACAAGGACATATAGTGATTGGATGAGGGGGAATGGCTTTAAATGGGAAGTGAGAAGATTTAGATTAGACATTAGGAAGAATTTCTTCACTATGAGAGTGGTGAGGCACTGGAACAGGTCACCCAGGGAAGTTGTGGATGCCCCACCCTTGGAGATGTTCAAGGCCAGGTTGGATGGACCTTGAGCAGCCTGATCTAGTGGAAGGCATCCCAGACTATGGCAGCAGGGTTGGAACTAGCTGATCTTTAAGGTCTCTTCCAACCCAAACCATTCTATGATTCTATAATTCTATAATTCTATGATTCTATGAAATAGGATAAGTATTTTGAGATCTGCCCAGGATTTTCATTGTTATCCTTTGTTAATAAGAGAAGGTAAGTCTCAATACTCTGCTAATAAGGGGCTAGATTAATTACCTTAAATTTAACAGGAATTTTGGATTTATTTTAAAACCTCATTTTAACTCTTTGATTAAAAAATAAATAAAGAAATTTTCTCTGGCTTATAGAAGGGTCAAGTTATAGGTATCAGAAGAACTAAGTTGTGTAGTGTTTCTGAGAATATGGAAAAGACATGATGATTCCTATGTTTTGAATATATCTTTTGAATATAAGCAGAAAAGGAGACATTACTAGAAGGAAATGAACTTTCTGAAATGACAGCTGTTTGTTTGACAACAAAGTGAAAATAATCACTTTTTTCCCAGTCGAGGCCAGATGTTTCTGTAGGACACTTACAAAATAAAATTTTAATCTATGAAACAATTTGTCCATGAATATTTCATCCCATTCTAGCTCCAAATCTGCTCATTTTAATCAGTGTTCATCTTTATGACGCTTAATAGCATTCAGCATACCCAATATGTGACTTGTATGTGGGACAGCTCATTCTTACAGAATAGATGTGAGTATTTAGTGAGTGGAGATCTAATAAGCAGAAAAACACAGTTGGTTCTAGGCACTAAAACCAGCCAGATATATGAAATATTTACTGTTTGTACTTTTATGATGTCTTAATAAAGTAACCAAGTTTTAATTGTTGCAAGGTTTTCATTTCACAATTCTCTGTCACATTGGGGATTGAAATCTTTTCTCAGCTACGTTAACACTTCTGTATGTGTCAGCGGTTCACAGTCACCTTTGAATCTACAAGTATCATGAAGTGCAACCTTCATCCAGAAGTCTTCAGAAAGCAACAAAGCAGAAGACAGAAGCTGGGACGCATAACCCACAGGGATCTCGTGGTCTGTGGACAAAGCTGTAAACCACAAGACACTGAGAGGGCCAAAGGATCGAAGATAGAACAGTACAGGGAATATCATAGAAGTTAAAACTACTCCCTTTGAATCAATTAAAGAACTTCATTTTCTGTTTCAGTGAGAAGAAATTAGTGGTTTACAAACTGTAATATCAAAGTTATGGTGATAAAATGGCCTAACACAGTGTACAGCTTCATATACCAATAACAGGGAGGAATCGGAATGCGGTTTCCTTTTAAAGGTTTTTAAAGCATATTATTTCTATTGTCCATAAACAAGCCAGTGCTACAGTCTGTTGTATACAAGTGGGAAGGAAATTTTGAATTTTCTTTTTTTCTGGTATCCATCTTGTCAGAGGCTCATCCAGACTATGCAAATAGGAGCCTTTATGGTCTCTGTCATTATTATAAACATTTTTAAAAGGCAAAGTGAACATGAGCATTATGAACAAAGTAAAACCAACAACTCTAACATTAGAAGCCAATATTTCTTCCATGTCACACAAGGCTAGACAAAATCCCAGTTTAATAGTAGGGCTGTAGAGGTAAAAAGTATCAAATGACACAGATGTTAATGCCATACCATTATGAATTAATAATGTTTATGGCAAAATCTTTCTAAGCTTCCCAGTATTTTTTCAAAATGACATCATCTGGGTGGCATACCAGGAGAAAACATAATTGTCCTATTCAGTGACCTTAATGAGATGTCAAAGGGTTAATAAGAAAATTAATTTATCCTTTTAAGCACAAGAAGAAATTAAAGTCTAAGGGAAATCTGTATCATAATTGAAAATGAATAATGAGCAAGTGGGATGTGAAGGAAAAAATTACTTTGTTAATTAAGACAGGAAGTTCAATAAAACAAGAAGGAATAATGTATTTGCCACCTATGGCATAACTATATCATGCTTACATTAAGTGAGAAAACTTAAATTGGAATAGAACAATAAAGTTGGTGATTGAGGAGGTGTTAGAGAGTGACACTGAATCCTTAGCTGGAAAAGGAAACTACTTTGGGGACCAATGATAGGTAAGCTTCTGATATCATCAGGCTTTCAAACTAATGAAACTGAAGTGCATTAAGGAGGATTAAATAGTAATTGCACTAGCATTTATGCTGAAGCTTCTAAAGTTATTAGGTCTTCGAACTTCAGGGAAAGGTTCCTGAATTACACACCAGGAACACCATGGCTACTATTTAAATAGGATGGACCAATATCAGTCTTGATATCTTTCCCTCAAAGTCAGTAGCCGTGAATCTGGTTTACTAATTTCTGTGGGTTTTCTCTGAACTTTTATTCTGAAAGTCTGAAGCACAGGAAATTCTCGTGTTTCTAGAGACATCCAGGCAGTTGCAGCAATTCAGAAGGCACAAAAAAAGCTTATGCATCATGTCCTTCATGATACAATTTATGCCAATGATACCTGGATGCAATAAAGACATGGAAGAAATTGAATTCTGAAGATGACACTTGCATTCCCAATCCCAGTATCATTTACTGTGTTGCTTCAGAAGTTGTACTTGAGGCTTACACAGCAGAACTAAAGCTTCTTGTTTCTTTAGTGTACAAATGCATGACATACTTTCCTTTAACCATTTTTAGATAGATTTTCTTTTACAGGCAAGGTATTTTTAAGAGAAGAAAAATGCAAAAGTATACATAAAACCAAAGAGCATGTTGTCAGTCATCAGCTTTCTTGCAAATATGAGACTTGTTGCTCTTTCAGAAGTGGAGTTATGCTAAGAAGCACATGAACATCATGATAAAGTCTTTACGTATGTCTTTGGTCCCTTCATCAGAATTTTCAGTTTTCTTTTTAGAAGACAAAGACAATTAACAGTTTAATTTAAAATCTAACATTAAATATAGATTCTAATGACAAGGTAATTTATTCCTACCATTTAACATCCTTTAACAATTATTTCCAAGAAAAAAATTCATCAACACTTCGAGAATAAAACTAAAGAAGTCAAAGACCTGAGTGAGCATGGACATTTTACTCGGTTGCTACTGGAAGAGAATCATGATCTTTACTGAATGAAATAAATCAGGTTTACTTTTCCAGTCATCTATTTCTCTTTGTTAAACAGCAAAGAAAAAATTATCTTTCTTCCTCATATCTTGTACCATTGAGGGCTGGGTTTTAGCATACAAAAGTCAAGGATGAATAAGCATTAATTGAACAGGTATTGTTTAGCACATCTGTGTCTTCTCTCAAAGTGTTAGGAAAAACTGGATTTTATAGATAAACTCATTCATGAAAGGAATCCAAACAGTGAAATTCTTATTCTATCAAAACTATAAAATTAGAGTCCATAAGCCAAAAGAAATACTCCAAAGCAAAACCAATAATACAATACATGTGAGTAACCATACAAATTATTTTTGTAATCCTCTTTAGTCTATTACTTGAATTAAGATAATATTGTTTAATATGAAGTATTCAAAAAATAATATGATAGGTATATATATTCTGCTTAAAAAATGAGACCACAGATAACCTGAAAAGTAAAGATTTTAAGTGATGCTGTTTTTCTCCATATCACATAGAAGAACTGAAGAACCAATTGCTCACCAACTGGACAGAGCACTCCTTTCCTGTTGTATCCTACCCTATCTTGTCCTCCCTCATTCTGCACACCCACCTCCACAGCCTCAACCATCATGAAGCTATGTTCTCTAAATCTAATGCTTTCTCTCATTATTGGTATTCATAAAGTATCAAGATCTTCCATGTCCTAGGAGCATAAATGATTTATGTAACTTACATATGATATAATTATGCTTTTCAGAGGTTTTGGAGAACAGTTGAAAGAAAATTTTAAGTTCTTCAGCAGAGATCATAGACTTATTTACAGGGACAGAGGATGTTATTTATCCAGCAAATTATGTTGCAATTGAAGTTAAACACTCCAGAGATGTGGGACAATGGCTTTAAATTGGAACATTTAAATTGGAAGATTTAAATTAGACATAAGGAAGTAATTCTTCACGATGAAAGTGGTGAGGCATTGGAACAGATTGCCCAGGGAAGTAGTGGATGCCCCATCCCTGGGAGTGTTCAAGGTCAGGTTGGACAAGGCCTCAGGCAGCCTAGTCTAGTGAGAGGTGTTCCTGACCATGGCTGGGGAAGGCGTGGAACTAGCTAATCTTTAAGGTCCATTCCAATGCAAACAATTCTATGATTCTACAATTGTGATTCTATGATCTTCCCTTCTATGAAATATACCACTACCACTTCTCAGACCTGCACATGCTCTCGATACCCATCTTTGCTATGCAGCTTTGATCAAGGGACACATGTAGCTGCACTGCCAGCAAGTTTACTTATGACATATATTTTGGCTGGGAAGATCACACATCATCTTTCTGAAGTGTTGGGGAGTGATTTAGTGTCACACCCAAGACCCACGAGAAACACCCTAATCTTCCCAATTCTTCTCTTATTCTGAGAGAGGTAACAGAGACCCTCAGAAGGAGCTGTCTGCTCTGCTTATTGGGCATATACAAGAATGAGAAAATAAGAGTTGCTGTGCTTGGGAGACAGTACGGGCAACTAAATTAAGTACCTCTTGGCTGTACTGAAAACAATGGAATCATTGCCATTTGCTTGACACATAGTGAGCATGATCACAATTATCTTTCATAAAGTAAGCACACAGTAGATCCAACTGCACTGCTAATGAAGAACGGAGTGCAGGTATATAAGATGGAAAGGTTTTCTGAGGATGTTATTCTGCTGTTGTATTTAGCAATGTTTTTGCTGAGGATAAAAGCTGATTTTCTTTACAGTCTAATTCCATGGCAATCATTTGTTGGAGGCATACAAACAAATTCCTTTTCATTTCACAATCAGCCATCTGACCCCAAAACTGGGCACCGGCATACCTCATTTTTGCCTCTTGGATAATCCACCCAGCACTATGTTCTGTCAAACTCTGTTGACTGTAATAAAAAATATTTTAGTCATACAACACTTAACATGGTAGTATATTTTACTGCCCCATGTAGTGCCACAGAGCAATCCAAGCATTGATGTTTAAGCATCCTTATCCCCATCCCTGGCGTTAGATCTAAAGTGCCTTCTTGCCAAAGGCACTCCTTTGGTGCTTAAAACACCCTACCTCATACTGACTTGAATTATATTGATTAAAACAAAAAATAAAAATGATAGAAAGTCAAAGACATACTTGTGCTTGAGCACAGGAAATAAAGTTTACAAAACCCATCTTTTGGGGGATCTATTATCTTAAAGTAACCCTGGTGACAGCGATATATTTGAAAAAGGAAAATACCTGGGATTAATGCCTATAATATTGTCAGTGTGAGATTCACGGTTTGCTGACTACTTAAATTACCTGGCACACTGCTAACCGTGATTTTAGCTTTGTCTAGGCAAGCACCTGTCATTAAAGGGGCAATTAATCTACTATTCTAATTTAAAATGAGATGACAGAAAAGAAAATGAGATGTGTCATTTAAGTGCTTTCACATTCAAAACCAAGCAAATGTCATGATTCGCAATAACATGAACAGAGAAAGTCTTAGCAGACAAACCATATTAAACACATTTCGCTAAAATGAAGGCTCTGTTTTAAATGTTACTCACAGATCAGACTTGTTTCACTAACCTCTAAAACACCACACAACCTACTTATGCTTCAAGCATTAAAGCTGAGAAAATGGTGTTCAAACAGAAAATACTGAAGGTTTTGAACAGAAACACCTAGTTTGTTTTAAAGTACAGGAAAATAATAATTGGATGCAAAGCACACAATAGCTAACCCCACTCTTAGGGGAGAAATCCTCCTTCTTAATTTACTACTGATTTAAATGGGCTATAGGTGCAATATGCAACACAGAGGAAACTTCTCGATAGTTTTCTAGTTTTTAAGATTTTTTTGTCACACTGTCAAGATCAATAATAGCAGTATTTTAATACAGTTGTGGTTTCGTAAAGGTGAGGAAATCTGGACTTTCATATGGGCTTCCAAAGACACTCAGTCAGAGCAAAGAAACAATTCATTCTATACCAGAGATTTTTATTGGCTAACCCAAACTTCAGGTAACAAAAAAACCAGTACTATTTTCAAAATGTGTTGTTTTGTGCTATGCATACCACAAATTTCTAATGGATGGGTGTGGGTGATACAATTTGATACTATTCTTAAGAATTTTCCTTAAATAAAGAACATTGCTTCTAGTAAAAGAAAGAAAATCCATGCCTTTCTGCAGTGATAAATTTACAGGTGATCTTTACTAACAACAAATTACACCTATAAAGCAACTTATAAAGCTACAGTGGTGATATCTCAGTGTGGCACAATGACCCAGCCCCTCCGTAGAACTGCTGTGGACAGTCACAAAGCAATGTTCCCAATAGATATCCTGTGACCAACTTCAGCCTCCTCTTATTCTCATCTGTGATCTTTTTCCCTTTTGCTTCCCAGTTCACCCACAAAGCTCTCAGCATAGTCACAAAGGCTGGTCTTTAAAACTTTCATGCAGTGACTTGGTTGTGTTTCTGCAATGAGCAAATTTCAAATTTAGAAAACAAATTTATAAAGTATACTAGCTTTCAGTAAAACAACTCTCTTCCCTGAATAGCCTTAAAAAACCACATGAAAATGAAGAATATTAAATTTTAAAATATATCAACAGATTTTTAAGGTTGTATTGAGGCAGGAGGTAGGGAGATGGTTGCTCTTACCTGGACACGGATGGGCAGGATTAAGGGTTATCCATGCAAGGTCATAAGCACAAAGAGCAGAGGAGTTTTTTTTCCTGTCCAGAGATAATTCTAAACTATCCTTGAACTACCTTATTCTGAGCTTTAAAAACCACTTAAACAAAACACAAAAGCTCTCTTAGAAAGAAGCCAAGTCTTTTATCACAAACCTCACTAATACGGAAATTACAGCACCTGTGTCCTTATAAAAAAGAACCTCCACTGCCAAGACCCCTGTTTAAGTCCTACAGTGGAAGGAATTTTTACTCTGGAGCTTGCTAATGGGAATGTAGGCAAGGTATTTATTTGTATGTGAGAGAAAGACAGGTAGTCAGTACACGACACTGTCATGCATTAACTACAAGACAGAAAAAAATTATCTACAAGCTGTAAAAGAAAATAGATATGAGAAAGAATTTTTAAAAAGGCTAGAAGGGTGTTGTGGTTTAGCACTTAAACCCAATGAATTCTAATGGAAAATTCAATGGGACTTCTGCCCCTGGTCCTCTTTGCTCTTTCAAATTTTCTGTCCTAGAAAAAAAGATCGTTGCTCAAGATACCATTAGGAATAATAATTATAAACACAAAAGCATATTTAATTTCATATCTTAAACCAAAGAAAATGTATCAAGTTAAAGCAAATATTGCTTCTCAAGTAGATTGGCACACTGATTTCATACCCTGCCTCAAAGGAAAGATAGACTAATCTTCAGTAGGGCATTATATTAGGGAAGTCCTTGTTTGATCTTTATTTTGTTGCCTAAATAAAATGAGTTACGTGTGTCTAAACTACTCTCAGTCTTACTTAAGGTTTATTCAAAAATGCTGAAGTCACTGCAAATTGTTCATATTTAGTAAATTATCAATTTTAATATCTAAGCAGTAGCTGACAACACCTGGAAACACATTAAGAACTGTGAAGAGTAATGTACAAATGCAAATGGAGAAATACTCATGAACATAAAAGACTCACCAAATGGACAACCTTGTTACTGCTACTCTGTATACATCGTAGCATCTCCAAAATTCTTTTGGGAAAAGTCCTAATTAACAGTTAAGATATAACATGCTATAAAATATTGATGAATATATTATTAATTTAATAGTAAAATTGGAATAAATTAGAAAAGGTTGACAAAACTGTTTTAAAGGAGATGGAGGTGCCTCAGTAACATTTCAACCTAGTTACAAGGCTACACATGATTGAATTAATGGCATTGGCAGGGGTCAAGGCAAATGTGGTGATCCATCCATATGAAAAGAGTTGCTAGGTAAGTCTGGAATTATGTAACTGAATATATATATGTGGGCACATACATATGCATGTATACTTTTGCATATATTCATGAAAATAAAAATATAGAGATATGCACACATGTAAATATATATGTATGTATATATACATACATGTGTACATTTACATGTTTGTATATATACACATATATGTGCACATGTAGATATGCATATATGTATGTATGTCTATATATGTAGATATACGTATATACACTGCACACATATATAGGAAATACATATATTTTATGTGTGCATATATATCCTTTCAGAAATCCTTTTTTACCATTACATAACATAAATTGAAATTATTTGTTCTGGAATTTGTCTTATAAGAAAAAATATATTGCATGCATTTCCTTTAATATTATTCCAGCCTTCCATCACTACCACCTCCAATTTCTGTACCTGAGATGAAAAAATAATGGATATGGAGGTAAATAACAAATGTAAAACCCCTATTTTCCACTAGAAAATGGACAGAAGTGACTGTAAATAAAAAAATAATGTATACTCAGATATATAGCAGTACTTATTCTCAAAATGTGATCTTCCTAAATTTATTATTTCTGCAAGAAAATATGACAACAAGTAACCACCTAGAAGCAGATAATGGACTATCTTCAAAGAGGTTCCTTTTATTCCTTACACAGCAATAGATGATAAATGGTTCTAATGTCAGTGCTTACTATTTTCTTCTGGCTTTATTTTTTTCTTGCCGTCTATCTTAAATCACAGACTAATAATATCCAAAGATAAGTTACCTTGACACATCTTCTTTCCACCTCCAATGGCTGAAACTATCAGACACCTGATAACAACATGAAATGGCGAAGGATGTATACATTTTGCTCCTTGACAAATATTGTGATTCTTTTTCAGATTATTAAAGAGAAGAGACTGTCATAATGAGATTTTTCTCACGAATTTGTGTCTGTTTTGTACTCTTGCTAGATCTCTCCTTGCTAGATCTGAAGCTGTTCTGTTGAACCTCAGAAGATGGTAATAGGCAAAGAGCCTGAGTAGTTCTTGACCAAAGCTGAACACCTGGGGTATTGCAGTGACTTACTTTTCACTCCAGAGATGCCTAGTGAACAACTGGTATCCTGAATTTTCACTTAAAATTAGTAATTATCAAGACATTTTAGTTTCATCCTACTTTTAGAAGAATTTTTAAGCATTAGCAAAACATCATTGAAGTGAACAGGAGGAGAGTATCTACTTGAAAGACCTGATTATTGTTCACTTGCTGTTCAAAGTCTGAGCCGTCTCTGATGATTCAGATGGATAGCAAGGATATGACATAGACAGTAGCATTTAGATTCACTGCAGAATTCAACTGTCACATATCTGCAGGCAAAAGTATTTGCATTTCTTCCTCTGTTCTCTGTCTTTTAGATGGGAGTATTTTTTTTCTTGCTTTGCAGCACTTTTGTGAAGACAAAATTTATTACTTTGATGCTCATGATGTCATAATCTGATGCTGCTTTGTGTAGGGGCATGAGTACGTGCAGCCATGTAAGGTAGGAGATAGAATAAATTTTAATAAACAAATCCTATTAAAAAATGAAACAGGTTAATATTGCCATATAAGTAGGCAGGGGACAAGTAAAGAAAGATCAAAAGGATATACTGTATTCCTCTGGAAACTGCAGAGCAGTTGATAGAAATTTCATACAAAACGAAGAAAATTGGGAAATGCTATAGTAAATCCTTAGACTTCAGGCTGATTTGTTAGACATAATGATTAATTAGGAATCTATTTCCACAACTCTAGCTTTGAAGATACTGCTTTACATCACATGTGGGACAGTTTTGGATTAGTAGATTGCAACCTAGTAAAAAGCACATAGAAAGATTAGGCACAGGCATTCTTAAACCTGAAGCATTTTTTCTCTCTGTTCTAATCAACAGTGCCTCCTTTAAATCACAGGAAATTTCAGTTGAATGTTAAATCAGTTTCATAGAATCGTGAAATGAATCATAGAATGATTTGGGTTGGAAGGGACCTTAAAGATCATCCAGTTCCAATCCCTTCTGCCACAGGCAGACCAGGCTACTCAAGGCCCAGTTCAGCCTTCCAGGGAAAGGTCATCCTCAGCTTCCCCGGGCAACATGTTCCAGTTTCAATAGAAAAGGGTAGATTTCCTCAGCTGGGACTATAGTCACAAAAGAAGCTGTGGTCGAATTCCTTAACAATTAAGAACTGGACTCTAGAAAGTGTTAACAAAGGCATTCCCCTACTAATAAATAAAGCAAAGTTCACTGAACAAAAAAAATATCGAAGAAAACCTTCAGGTAAATTTGGGGCAAGTTGTGTTTCCTATGCTACCTGGGAGTTATAGTTTTTCTTTCTGTGGACAGCTCAGCATCTTGAAAAACTGTAATTTTGCACTTTACCATACTGAACACAGGTGACTGTGAACTTCTAGGCCAGGAGGAGGCTGGGTGGTCCAAACCAGTTCAACTAGTTAAGATTAATTTGGCAAGCTGAGGAATGCCATCAGGATTCTCTGATCACATAACCCACAACTTCTATCTATCTATTTCTAGTTGCTACTTCTCTCTCCTCCTGGGGAAGAATGGTTGAATTATTTTGTCATAGATAAACTGTTAGCTTAATAATGCCTTATATATCTTAGGCTAGTGACACTGGTGGTGAATAACACTCTAAGTACACTTCGTATTGCACGTCTATAGATAGATACACCATTCAAGGAAGGAGAGAAGAGTGATACAATATATATATCAGAGAACCAAAATGAGCTGAAGAAAAAAAAATGAAATAAAAAGATTCAGTAATAATTCTTAAAGCAATTTTAAAATTAATCTTAATGACTTTTTTAATGATTCACTAAAACAGCTCAGTTGTTATTGAGAATATTTTAACAGCTACTGAGATCTTCTAGAAGACTGAAGATGAAGAGATTTCAAAGAGTTTGCATGCTTACCAGTTTAAAGGATAAATTCAATGTATTTTCATTCCATAACACAAGCCAGAAAATTTCATCAAGTAGACAGTTATTTTAACTCTGAGACACTTCTTCCATCTCTAATCTGACAGGCTATTTACACTAAATATCTCAGTCAAAGTCTTGCTGGCCATCTGTTCTTCCAGAATTTTTTTATGAATTTTCCTCTTGTCTTAATTTGCTGACTGTACTCTGATTGCACCAATAAGTGACGCGATATGGCATATGTTACTTTTGGTCACAGAGTAAAAGATGAGGTTTTTGATAATGGGAACACTTGATGTTTGAAGTCTTCTAGAAGATGGCAAATGTGAATTTTCAGATGAATTATACTGTCTTAAACAGATGTGATGTTTTGAATGAAAATAAAGAAATTACTCCCACAAACTTGATCCTCTATTGGCAATTTGTTTCATTGATGCCTGTTTGCAAATGCTTTACTCTCTAGGAGTATTTTAAAGGATTTATTTCTCATGGCAAAATTTTTGTCTCATATTGTCAAACAAATTTTTTAAAAAAAGGTTGTTCAAGCAGTAAGAATGTCATGTAGTTGTTGATTTTGGTAATCACTGGGATGAAGATTAGCTTATGTGATAAAAAACTTTTGAAACATGTGAAGGAAGCGTCCAGTTGTAAACAAAATTAAACCCAATTGTATCTCATAATGGTAGTCAATCCTCTTTAATTTCAACCATCCAAGGTCACCAATAAAACCATCCTTTGTCTTTTGGGGGAGGAATCATAGTAAGGAAGGTCTGCTCTATAATTTTGATGCTATATAGCAGCTAAACAAATAGATTAGTGAGTTAAAAGCTTCAAAGAATCCAGTACTGCAACCAGGTCTAAATTTCTGTACCCGCAGTTCAAGGGATAATTCTACCAATGTTTTGTACATCAGTAGCTGCAAACACATAAATCCATCTTGTTCTTTGTTCTACTTCACCTCTTTAAGTGTATACGGTCTCTTAACATTTTTTTAAGATAAAACTTTCTAGTAGTCCTACATATTCCAAAGCCTAACATATATATATGTGTGTGTCTCACAAGTTATAATGATAACGGGGAGAATTTTTTTTTTATTGCGAGTAAGAATTTCCTAAGATTATTTTCTTTGATTCTATTTTTTTCCTTTAGTATCTTCATAAAGTATTTGTGAGCAGAATGTTTAACAAAATACTGAGTAAATTTTACTCCTGAGAAACATGTACATTTTAAAAATCAGTGAATAGCAACTAAGAATTCTGTGAATGTCTTTTCTATTGGGAGTATCAGTTTCCGTGTTGTGCCTAAGAACTGCAGCTTGGTGAGGCGTGCTGCTCAGAAACAGATACATTGTGTTGTTTTTATTGATAGTACTTGAATACATTTTACTTCCATATGGACAAAACACATCACAGATTGCCAAGTCCTGCTGTGTGCACTAGGTTGTAGACTGAGCTCTGATATTGTTTTCCTCATGTCTAAAGCAACTCAAGCGCATTCTCTACATGAATCACACTGTCTGTGTTGCTTCACTGGTTTGAAGTGTGACACTATATATATCAAATGCAATTTATATGGTGGGTTTCAATATTTCATTGGCACAGGAGCTAAGAACAATAGAATTGCCATAACAGAACAGAACCAATGGTCCATCTAGTCCAGCACCCTGCCTGTGGCAGTGGTTGCATGCTTCAGAGGAAAGCATGAAGGCCTTGGCATGCCCACAAAATTTAACCATGGAAGGAAATTGCTTTTTGATTCTGTCTGTTGCTCAACTAATGCTGCAAAGCATGAGCATTACTTGTCCCTGTAATTGTTATCCTAGCCAGTGGAACTGTACATGATAGTCTAATTTATAAATGTCTGATCCTTTTTTGAAATGTGCCATGCAGTGTTGTGAGGGTTACTGTCAATGTATACGCAGTACTGTTGAGGTTAAAGGTTTTTGTTGTTTTTTTTTTTTTAATAGGTAAATAATCTGCCAGGAGAGGGTTCTGTTGCAAAGTGCGGTGTTAGTTCTGTGAAACCCAGCATAGGGGCAATCATTTCCTTAAAAGATGGTTTAGTGTCAAGTTTAACACAATCCCTTTGGGTTAATAAAAAGAATACCAGAAAAACTGATGGTCCTTCTAATTTGTACATTTTTATTTCTTAGCTTCAGCTGCAGCTCATGATTGGTGTCCATTAGCTAGTAAATGTTACTTGGAAAAATGTGAAGTTACAGATAAGTCATGTGGCAATGTTTTTCCAGTCTCCAAGTGGAAGAATAGAATTTTTTTGTTCAACGGACTGACTAGATTGTCTTAATAATTTTCTACAACATAACAATGAGCAATAGAGCTCTAAATGTAAATATTTATTCAGAAACATGTGGTCTCTACCTCATTCCTGCACTGGAGAAATTAAAAGCCATATAATAAAATGTATTACACACATAAAAACGTTTTTACTGTTATAGTTTCCTAGGTCCAAGGCTCTCAGACCTGAGGAATTAAAGGGTAAAATAGGAAAATGTGGCAACAATAGAACTCAAGAGCATAGAAATTTGCCAGAAGTTCTCAGTAAGCTAAAAAGGTAATGAAGAAGGAAAATGGTTATGGGATGTTACTGAATATCTGATAAGTGCATGCTTTGGTAGAAGACCTCTAGGCTGTAGCCATTCTCATCTGCTTGCTTTAGAAGAGACCAGCACACTCATTCTGCTGTGCCCTCCTTTTTCTACAGTCAGCATAAGAAAATGTCAACACATCTCCTTCTTTCCCCAGTTCAGTAAATGATCAAGATTCACCAGTGAATTAATTTGAAATGTGTGTCTGAAGGACAAATGTCATTCTTGTCTGCTGATAGCACCTTGTAATAACTTTGAGGAGAGTTATGGTGCAGGTTAATGCTTTCTGCAATCTCTTGAACTGCTGTTACAGGATCCAATGGAACACATGTCAGTGTCCCATGTCCTAGGATAAAATATTGCTTGAGCAGTATCTGGCGAAATGAAAGAAAAGCAAAACTATAGGGACACAACTTGAATTATAAATCTAATGTGTTTGTTATAATAAATCTTTTTACATTTGAAAAGTCAGTATTGCTCTGCATCATGTTGAAAGATTGAGAAGTTAAAAGAAAAAAGTTACTTACCAACTAAAACTAGTTGCAGCAGCTATATAGAAAAAAAATTAAGATGAAAGACATGCAAAAATTACTGTAAATATAGCAGTCTGGTTTAATTTATTCAAGTCACAACTGTGAAAATAATGTTTATCAAATTCCCTATGGAGTTAGAATTCACAAATTTTCTAGATGATCTAGATACAGAGAGTATCCGGTAGCAGCACATTTTAAATGAATAATTAGAATAATTAGACTCCATAAAAAAAAACAACACAACAAAAAAACACACAAAAAAAACCACCAACAAAAAAAAGCCTTACAGAATAGACAGAAAATATGTGAATTTTGTAATCTGCAATAATGAATGCCAGACAGTGAGTTTATTCTTTTTTTTTCTGTCACTATCTGAATCAAACTGAATATTGGTCAAGTACCTTCAGTGATACCTAGCAAATCTTCATTAGTCACAAGTTCTCCCCAAATGCTGATTTCATGTCCTATTTAGCAGACAGTTCAGAAGGAGAGAGATAGTAGGGGGAGTCATTTAATAATCACTTCAGATGTAGAGTCTCTCCCATCTAAGTCTGAATTTTCTAGGGTATCTACAATGTCCTGTAGGTATATGTATTAAGACCTCAGGTTATTTGGAAAAGACCCCTAGAGAAAATTCTATATTGCATTTAGTGATATTATTATAGTTGCAGAGTATTTAAGAATGCTGTAGTCCAAAGTTCTATATTAATGGTCCTCATGACATTCCTGTCATTTTTTAAATATATATGCAAGATTTTGCAGACAGGGAAATTTATATGGATATGGAGATACTTTAAAAACAATTATGTATAGCAGTTTTTTATTAATATTATTCCCATACAGTGTTATCATTTAACCACAGTTTAGTTCAAACTACAGTCTTCTGGTATTTACACAGATGCAGATAATAGACTGTTATTCCCCAGGGTATCACTCTGATTAAATCATACGCGTGTGTGTGTGTGTGTGTGTGTGTGTGTGTGTGTGTGTGTGTAATTTAGCTTACCTGATATAACATTATTTTAAGAGTAAAATTCTTGTAAAGTCTGAAGCTGAGTAGCCTCTGGGCTTCACAAGATTTTGATAGTCCCGTGTTTTTCATGTAAAAAATAATGGAACAATCAGATTTTTATTATAATTTTGTTACTGACCCCATTCTCCTAAACCAGATGGAATATCTGTTTTGCAGATTAGATTTCAGAGGCAGCATTTTTTATTGCATCTTTGTGGTGTCAAACTTAATTTGTGACTTAACATTGCAGGTTTAATGTGACATTTATGGAAGGATCAAGCTTTCACATGACTGTTACAGTGATTGAGTTCCAGAGGGATCTGCTTTTAACAGCTTTCAGACAGTGAAATCTAGCTTTTACAGCAATGTTCAAGTAGCTATGGTGCTTGAATGGTGGCAACTTCAGAGTTTTTGCAAAGATTATATGAGCTTCACTGCAAACTTCCTGTGTAGATATTGCATATTCCCTCATAGCATAAAAATTTAAGCTGACCCTCACCAGTAACTTGTTCAACAGCCAAGGCATTTTATTGCCCCAATTGTTTCATTTAAATATATATTAGCAGTTTTTGTCCACATCCTTCATATTCTTTCCTCTTCTTTCCACATTCAGAAGGCAAATATTCTGACAACCGTTAAGGATTCAGATTACATCTCACCAAATATTCTTCTTACTTACCTTTCTCCTTCTTTTTGAAAGCTTCTTGAAGTTCATGAGTAGTTTTTAAGAAAAAAAAAGAGAGATCGAATGTGATTAATATGTTCCATGTGATAGTGGCATATGATACTCAAGCTTTCAATGATCAAACTCTCCCCAAAGCATTCAGCAGCAATATTCTATAACCACAAT
The DNA here is from genome assembly GCA_013389865.1 of Piaya cayana. Classification (NCBI taxonomy): domain Eukaryota; kingdom Metazoa; phylum Chordata; class Aves; order Cuculiformes; family Coccyzidae; genus Piaya; species Piaya cayana. The sequence continues at coordinate 175,785 of WAAB01023701.1, read as the reverse complement.
AATCTTTAGTGGCTTTTTTTTTGTTTCTAGCATAGCTAGATCCTTCCATATAATATTTTGAAACATGGAAAGGAAAATTCTGGCTTCTATCGTTCATGAAATCCTTTTTTATTAAGCCATCTCATTGCCTGACATGATATACCTCTGGAATATAACATCTGATGTTCAGTGACATATAGCACTTATAGGACTGATTTTGACTTTTCCTATTAGCTTCTGTTACCATGTTTTCCTCCAGGATAAGAGATTTGTGCCCTGACCCTCCCCCCTTAAGGATCAGTAAATTCGTACTTTATAAAAGATCCTTTACTGCTTTAAGTAATAGTTTCAGATTCCTGTTACTTTCAAACAAATTGTTTAGCTTATTTTTAGATAAAGGATTCTGCCATGGTTTAAACAGGAGCACCCCACTGGTACTTTTTGGTACCTTTTGGTATTGTCCCCTATTGGATTAATGTGTACTTCCACATAGCAGTTACCTAGCTGTTCTTACTCTTAATTTTGTACAACGATGAAAATGGAAAATTATCTTAAACTTTAATTTTATATCAAAATTATTTTTAGTATAAATTGTGTGTACAGAATTCTTTGATACTCCATGACATGTCTTCATAGAATATTAGCATGATAAAAAAGAATAAAAGCAGCTGGAAGAGGATGGTTAGGAACTTCTTTGCTGGAGAATTTGAAATGAAGCAGCTGTAGATCCCAAAGATGTGAGAGTGTCATTCCTACTGCAGTTATTAAAAAATCTTTTAATAAGAAGAGAGGAGAGAGGAACAGAGCATCAGTAATTCCAAAAGTAGAGAGTGGGCAAGATCCAAATCTTGTAATTCTACACTGACATTATAGAATCATAGAACAACCAGGTTGGAAGAGACCCACCGGACCATCGAGTCCAACCATTTCTATCAAACACTAAACCATGTCCCTCAGCAGCTTGTCCACTCATGCCTTAAACACCTCCAGGGAAGGTGAATCAACCACCTCCCTGGACAGCCTATTCCAATGCCCAATGACCCTTTCTGTGAAAAATGTTTTCCTAATGTCTAGACTGGATCTTCCCTGGCAGAGCTTGAGGCCATTTCCTCTTGTCCTGTCCCCTGTCACTTGGGAAAAGAGGCCATTATCCTCCTCTCTACAACCTCCTTTCAGGTAGTTGCAGAGAGCAATGAGGTCTCCTCTCAGCCTCCTCTTCNGCTGTCAACCAACACCCCCAGGTCCCTCTCCTCCTGGCAGCTTTCTAGACAGACCTCTCCTAGTCTGTAGTTCTGCTTAGGGTTGTTGTGCCCCAAGTGCAGGACCCGGCATTTGGCCTTGTTAAATCTCATGGCACTGGACTCAACCCAGCGGTCCAGCCTGTTCAGTTTCCTCTGCAGAGCCTCCCTACCCTCCAGCAGATCCACACTTTCACCCAGCTTAGCGTTGTCTGCAAACTTGCTAAGGGTGCACTCAATGTCCTCATCCAGGTTATTGATGAAGACATTGACAGGTCTGGACCCAGCACTGAGACCTGGGGGACCCCACTTGTGACTGACCTCCAGCTGGATTTAACACCATTTCCCACCACTCTCTGGAACTGGAACCGGCCATCCAACCAGTTTTCCACCCAGGAGAGTGGGCGCCTCTCCAGGCCAGAGGCTGAGAGTTTCTGTAGCAGAATGCTCTAAGAAACTGTCAAAGGCTTTGCTGAAGTCCAGGAAAACCACATCCGCAGCCTTTCTACAGCCGAGTCACTAAATACTAATTATGTTTAGCTATCTATTTACTAATGACTACTATAAAGTTTGTAGAAATTTATTTTTTCATATATATATATTTATATATAATTTTATATTTCATCTTTCTGTTCTGTTTTAACCTCAGAAAGTCTTCTAGTTTTCTCAGGAGTTGTTTTCAGGGTCACATAGCTTAACAATGTTAATGTAACCACCTTGGTTGAGGGACCATACTGATGGAGCTATCTTGAACGGGAAATTAATAAACAAGTTTAATTTGCTTTTAGACCTCTAGGATAATATTTTGAAGGTCTTATGACAGTATTTTTGTTCTAAGTGTTTTTGTCATTTTCATACATGGAACATATTTCAGGTAAGTTTTATGAAAACTACATCCACAATCTAAATGTTCTTTCTGTTGTTTTGTTTTGTGATGAATACTTGTTTTAAAATGCATCTGTACCACGAGGTCTTTGTTTTATAACCAATTGACCTTCAGGGGACAAATATACAAACAATGGATTTGTTGGTAAGACAGGTGTTTAAGATACCAAATGAACATTATCCTTGAGCAACGTTTATTTTAGTCGAATGATAAACTGTGTGTTTTTATTGGTTTATTATGCATATGCAGCTATGATTACACTTCGGTGTATTGGAAGAAGTAAATAAATATAGGAATATGAATATGCTATTTAATGAATAAATACATTTTTTGCAATAACAAGCTAACCTGTTACTGAAGACAGTTTATAAATACACCTGGTATATGTGAGGTTAGATATAAGAACAAAGTCATACTGAAGAACTCAAGAGAACATTGCTTTTTCTCATCTTTTTCAGATGCCCAATCTCTGCTGCCCATTTCAAATTACAATATGTCAACTTTAAGGTCAACTGAAGTTCAAACTTCACGCCATCTATAATGTAATTAATTAATAAAATACTATGTACTGTGATGCCCTGCCTCCTGTATTTCTGCATTGAAGTTTGACACATGATGTTAAAAAGCAGTCTTTTCAGATGTAAGATACATGAAACTTCATTAAATGTTTCTAATGAAGTTCGTATTTCTATATTCCAGAAATTCAGGAATATATAACCAACTCATCAATGTACATCCAGACCATAGTCTTCTACGCAGTAAGTGGAATGAAAATAACAGTTTCTTCAGCTGGAATAGCAGAACATTCATGAGGGAAGGAGACAATATTTTTTTCCTATGATTCCAGCAAAAACAAGAACCTGTTTGTAAGCTGAACTTCCTATTCCTCTTTAAAATAACTTGTGTGCAAGCAGTTAGTTTATACACCGCAGTATCTTGTTTGAGAATATCTGAAGAGGATAGATAATGATAAAAAAGCAAGTAGGTATTTGGAGGATGTTGATGGGGAAATACTGTAGTTTTGATGAACTATGTCATTTCTGACAATATAGACTACTTCTACCTGATGTCAGCCCTTCGCTTTCTGCCATTCATAAATACTGCTGGGTGCATAGTGCAGATAAGTTTACTTCTGTGCAGAAAGGAGACTATTCAGTGAATTTAAAGAAAGCATGCTCCATGAGAGACTGCTTTTCCAATGAAGCTACTCAGAAAATCTGACATAGAAATTGCCAAATTTAACTTTTTAAGAATTGAATTCCAAGCTGAATAGGATCTCTGTTAGCTGAGACTTACAGGAGCTTCGTCACCCTAGGGCTCTGGGTTATACACATCACAGTGTAGTGTGTTAACACAAACTGAAATTAATGACATTTTAGTTTAATATGTCAGATTGCAACCAACGATGGCCATGGAATGGGCAAACAGTCATTTGTGGTGCTTCTGTGAGGGGATGGCTACCCCTGGTCTAAATGTAGAATGGATGGGTGGAGACAATTGCTGTCATTACCCATGACAGGGAAATCCAAGAAGGACCATCAGCTTGAAACTTTATAGTAAATGAAAAAATACACTTGACCAAAGCTATAATGATTTTTTTAAATTTTGTTGAATATAGCATTATTTCAAAAGGAAAGTATATATCCCACAACGTCCCCTGTGCTTTTTCCTTTTTTTCCTTCGCAGTCCATTTAACTTAGTGTTTCAACCGTGTGAAGTTTCATATCTAAAGATTCTTTGTAAGGAAACACAGGGGAGACCATGAAATGCAATATGCTAATTACAGTGCAAAAATATAATTCAATTTACTGCTTCTACAATGTACAGTTTAAAGACCAAAACCTCTATTGTGGAGCTTTCAGGACTTTAGCAGAAAAAAACAGTATTAGGTGGCTTAAATCTGTCATTAATTGAGGTACCTCTCTGTTTGAAAAGAGGAAGACCTGTGCAGAAGTATGATTTAAACAAGCAGAGGAAGTTATATTTCCTGCTCTAATAAAACTTAGATGCCTGAGCCATAATGTGTTTCTGTCTTACTTCTGCATTATAGGAAATGGTGTTTCAGTAACAAACTGAATCACTGCAGACAAGGATAATAAATATTTATTTGTGCCTAGCATTTATACAACGTTCCCCATCCACATAGCAAGAATATTCTATTATGGCAGGTAAACATTACTACTCTATTGCTATGAAATAAAACAAAATATGGAATAGTTCACTATAATAAGGGAAGTAAATAATGGAGCTCAGGTAATCTGGTTTCCCATCCAATCTCTATACACTGAAGGCTTCACCTGTTTCTATATGCTATTAATATTCTTTATTGCATCCTGAAAACCACCAGGGGTTTGTCTCCCAGCTTTCTGGCTCCGCTAGAAATACATAAGAGGGTATTCTCCAATGAGCAGTAACGGATCAAAATCAAATACTAAGTTTCTGTAGTAGTTCATCATTTTGATTAAGCCTGCAGCAATAATACTAATCTAATTTTTGTGAAACATAGTATCACTTCTCAGTTTTAAGGGAAAAAAATGTATTACATTTAAGTGAAAACATTGATACACAATGAAATCACAGGGATTCCCGTGTAAAAAACCCAATTGTATCAGCTTGAACCACATTCCACAAGAGGCATTTTTCCCTATTTTTGATCAAACTGGAATAATACTGTTTAAAATTATAAAATATTTTAGAACACACTACCATTTTATAAAGGCAAAGATTAACTGATTATGAGATCAGTAGTGAAAATCAGAGGCAATATCAGTAAGGGTCTTAGAATCATAGAATCAAAGAAAAAATTTTATCCTTTAAAGGTTAAAATGATCAAACCCAAAATGTTGTAAAGCTGTCAAGTTCGTATTTGCAAATTCCTTTGAAAGGTACAAGTTCAATCATTCCTTGCTGAATGCTTTAAAAAGCATGCTAATTCAAAATTTTCAGATAGATATAAATTTTATACATGGACAAGGCTGAAATTACTAATATCTCAATATGTTGATTAATAAGATATTAAGAAGATTTTTAAAGCAAATCAGATCACTAATTTTAAATGTATCACCTTGCTAATGGTTATAAAGACCTAGATTTGATTCTTCCTAACTACTGGAAAACATGTGCTGTATTTTGTAAATTGTCCTTTGTTTTGATGAAGAGCTATTTTTTTCATTTTCACATTTTGTTATATTAACTCTCGAGATCCAAAACACAAAAGTCGCTAACTATTTGTGATAAAACAAAAATCAATAAAAATAACCCCATATTCAGAAGTGGCAAATCACCAGGCCCATTGATTAACCAGACTTCAGAATAAGATTCAGTTCCGTTTTCACTGGTTATGTTGTTATCTGCTAGTATTCCTTGTTCCAAAGAACAGAAAATTCAGAACCAACATGGAATATTATAATGACACATCAATGAAATAAAGAGCAAATTGAAGTTGCTTTACTGCACATTAAGTAACTAAGAGCTGGAATAAAGCCCCACAAACAAACGAAGGAAAAGGGAATATGAGAATAAAAAATGCATTATACCAGCAAATAAATGTATAAGTTGCATTTTAAAGGGAATATAGATTTAAATGTTTAGGAAGGCATAGATCTTTTGGAGGCAATTCTTGCCCTGTTTGCCTTGGAGGACTTTCTTCCTGTCTCAGGAAGAGGAGAGGAGAGGAGAGGGGAAAAGATTAATCAGGGCGCAGCAGAAAGGCAAGTCAGGATTTAGGAGTATAAACCCAAGTTACATGAATGGCATTGCAGTAATTTGAGTCATACTCCAGATTTTGATTTCACATTGTATTTGTTGCCCGTGTAGGGGATTTCACTAGGAAAATATCTAAACTCCTAAAAAGTGCTCTGTATTTTGTTTTTCCATGCCAATTCTTCCACAAAATTGCTGTGGACATATCTCAAAATCATGCTGGCAAACCTGGACTTTCCAGCACATGAAGCATTTTCTATCTACACAGACCTAAGCCCCACAGAGATAAAATGTCCCAGACCTCAAAGGTATTCTGATTACACCAGCATGAAGCCACTCCTGAGCTAATTATCTGTGCATTTTGATAGGACCAGCTATTTTGGCACAGTGTAGCACTGATGTATGTATACTCTTTCTCATTGTTGGACTAACTTAGTACTAGTTTCAAGATATTAACCCAAAGCAGACTTGTCCTGGATAACCTTGAGCAAATTGCATTGTTACTATAATCAAAGGCCTTGGAAAAACTTATTTGTAGTATCACATAATCTTTTCTTGTACTACAACTATTGTAACCTCTATACCTGCGCTGCAGTGGACGCAATGGAACCAAGTTCAAGTCTTTAAATTCTCTTTTTTTTCTGTTCATCATCATATTTGCCTCCTCCTTACATGTGATGTACAATACTAATGAAAATAAAAGGAGGAAAAGTGAGTTGTCCATGCAACCAGCACCCTTGTTTCCTCTGTAGTGGGGGAAAAAATAAGCCTCCTCTAAGAAAAATTGTACAGAGGAATAAACGCTGTGGGCCATTGGTGGGTCAGATCTGGAAAGCATGGAGCCAGAACGTCTGTCACTGAGTGTCCAGTCCCACAGTAAAGTTGTGCTGGAGGAGTGTATGTACACACCTATGCATTGAGACCATGGCATTTATGTATACAGGGAGAAAAAACATCTTTCACACATGGCTTTACTGAGAAGATATCAAGCACTGAGCTGAGTCCTGAGTCCCTGGAACTGAACAAATTAAAATAATGAAATGACTCCAGTAGAACTGATTTATAATGCTTCAGTGAAGGAAAACTATCATGATGCTAAACTTTGAGTAAAGGAGACTGCAGAAGGCATCTGTTATCATTTTCCTGGCTGTCTGACGCTGCCTGTCATTGTGAAGTAATCCAGGGTCACTGTTTCTAGTGGAAATACCAACAATTGGAAACAAAGACTTCAGGCGAGCCTGCTACAACTGGGCTGTAGAGTTTTTGTTGCTTGAAAGGTTGTAAAATAAGTCACAACCTCTCCATTGAAGCCAGTATGGCATTTTTTGTTATGTTCCCAACACTGCAATACCATAGAGATGAACCCTATTCATTGCGAACCCACGAAGACACTTGTAAAGCATTCAGGCAACAAATAAGTCTGAGACAGGTGTGCTCATGAAATACATTGTTTTACCAGATGCTTGTTGATCCCAGACAAATATCAAAGGAGAGTTGAAAGACCTTCTTGCCCTCCATCATTTATACACTAATGCCCAAAAAAGATTGTGAGTAAACATTTAAGTAATATTCTCTACTAAGGATGTGATCATTTGAATTTTTTTTAATTTATCTATCCTACTTATTATCATTATTAGTGTAGAATTTTTAAATAGGAATGTGCATTGTTGAGACGGCAATAAAAATCAGTTTGATTTGTACAAGTTTTCTTGTACAGTGATATATTTATCTATAACTTTCTTCTGATAATATTTGTCACAGGAGGTAGGAGCAAATTATTTACTCTCAGGCTACAATTAGTTTTTTTGGTTTTTTTTCATATACTCCTTGATATAACTGGTGGAACACAGAGATTTGCACATAAGAGATGTTTTGATTCAGATGGTTTTCTAACAAACTTACAAAAAATGAGTTTGGCTAAAACTAAACTTATTTTTCCCCTCATATTTTACTCATAGCTAAAAATGTTAAAAATAAAAACCTATTCCATTTGGACAAAATGTTCTACTCACTCTGATCTATTTATTTATTTATCTATGTATCTATTGATTTATATTCACAAAATAAGAAAACTACATCACAATGAATGGTTATATTAAAAACATAATAAATGGTTTGCTCTTATTCCTCCATCCCATTGACTCAGTAAGCATAGGAAGATTTAGTTGTGTACTTTACTTACTCTGAAGATATTTAAATCTGCATCTCCCATTTTACTTCCACGCAGAATATCTGGAAGGGTTTCCTCCAGTCACTTTCACTGGAGGTATTTCAGTTTAGGGATGTGTTCATCTCATTAACTTATACTTGGATGTGGAGACATTTATTTTTTACACTTGTTAGTCATGCAAGCTGATTGTGAAACTATCACAACACAGGCAATGCCACATGGTTGCTTGCCATTAAAACATTAATGTAATCCTCAGCACAACGTGGGCCTGTGGCAAATGGCATCTTTCAGACAACTCTTAAGCACAGCTGAGATTAGTGGTGGGATCTTTCCCAATCAGAAGATTTGACACAGCCTGCCTTTTTTGGGGTGGGGAGAAAAGAGAATTTAGCCATATGAACACAAGCTGTTAAGTTTATATTTCTTGAGACGAATTTTGATAACCAGCATACATCTAAACACAAAAAACTGTGCCAGATCTGTGTGCCCAAACAAGCCAAAGGACAGAAGTGACCTGCTGTAAGAAGTCATCAGTTTTACATCTCCCAAATTTTAGAAACCTTGGTTTTGTCAGAATCTTTTGCAGAGAGGGAACAGATGACATCTTAACCCAATTTTGTGAAAGGGTAAAATAAAATGCAGAGGACTCATAGGAGTTCTGATCATGCTCCAGACTTTTTAATTTACATGTGATAGTTCTGCCCACGAAGTCTTTAACAACTTCCCTTGTTACTATTGTTTAAATCTTCTTGTGTGCAAGGGGATGGTGTGTACCACAACAGACACTAATCACTCATTAGAGCCATTTGCCCTGTGTGACAAGACCATAAATTTAGTTATTTGAAGATAGATATACCCTTTCAGTTCCCAAGGCATATCAATAAAAACTGCCTCTAACATTGTAAGCCAATGTTTACAGAAAAAACAGCTGAAAAGCATTGAAACATAGTGGAAACAAAATGCCAGTGAGAATCTGTGAAGCATCCACGGACACTTTTGCTTGTTATTGCTTTGACTTAGTCAATGACAATAAATTGTAACTGACAAATGCTTTTCCTGACTCTTGCCACAGACTTTGAGACAAGGTAGAATAAATATGCCTGAAAACACCATCGCAAACAAGAGAGCCCTTTAGGAAGGACAAGCCATTGATTCTGTTATATTTTTTATTATTTTGACATTAATCAGAACAAGTGCTGTATGGTTTAGTGATACTCTCACTTTCAGATACCAAGAGTACATAAAGTACCAATTCTTATAGAGAGCAATACAGAATATACAAAGATGGCACCAATTACAATCTAAAAGCTTTTCAATTAAAGATTCCAGATTGGTTTTTTTAAATTACTTTTAAAAAATTACCCTAGTAAAATAATTATACAAACGATTTATTCATTCTTAGTTCTTAAGAGATTCCAACTGCAAAATTCTTGAACATTGAATAATAAATGGGAAAAAATTATATGTGAAGGCTGAAAAGGGAATGATTAATGATTTTTCAGGGTATTCAGCTAAAATTAAAATGGATTCATAGTAAGCAATTCAGTCTTTGGACATATTTGAATTTTTTAGCAGCAGCACGTGATACTTGAGAAATGCACCCAATGAACTGTAGAAGATCAAGGTTTGATTTACAGAAGTCCTCTTGATATCTGGACCTCACACTTCAAAGAGTGCATGACATGCTTCTTCTCAGATATACGTACTGGATCATGAGCAGTGGTGAAAGCAGAAAGGATGCAACTTTTCTGATGAGCAGACAAAATGAAAAGCAGAAAAATGTGTCCTAGTCATTTTAATTTTCTTCATGCAAAAGTAAGATGTCCTTGCTGATGGACATGAGCTGGTGCATTTAAGGAAGAAATAAGTTCCCTTTTTGATTGGTAACAATTGTGACATCTGAAACAAAACAATAATTCTAAAAGAGGAAAAACAATCTTTTTGTTTTAATTAATTCCACGTCTCACATTATCTTAATAAAATACAGCAATTTACCAACTAGTGTAATTTTCAATTTAGTGAATAGAACAATTTTTAGCACTAACTCCCAAAGTCATTAATGTTAAGGTAGCTGTTGTACAATAGCCATTATTAGTTAAGTATTGCTTTTAAACCTGCTTCAAATTTCATACACTTTTTGGAAAAGGTAGTTCTTTATATGTAGGAATAATACTTTTTTCATCTAAATTGTGTCTGCAGTGTTTTAAATTTTTAATAGAGGAAAAGTAATGCAGCCTACGTTCACTGCTGTATTTATTGCAAGATGAATTGACATGCTTGTAAAGATGGGTCTAAATCACAAAATTTAGAATATTCTCTAACAAATCTGAGTGTGTTGATAGATACATCCAAAAATTGTAAACATGGAAGCTTCAAAGGGAAATATTCAAAGACAATGAGATGAAAGAAATCTGGGATTACAAATTCAGACACATTAAGACTGCTAGACAGAAATTTTCTATTTATATTTTGATTCTGATAGAAAAATTATTCTGTTAAATACCGAAGTTTTATGCATGAATGCTTGTATTTTTCAAGATTTTTTTCTCTTAAGATAGTTAAATTGTGTTCTGCTAATGTTAATCTATAACTGATTAGAAGCAACAGCTCATAGTATGAATGGAAAAAACAAGGGCCCAGGAAGGTTTAAATTACTGTTGCATCATTTTGCTGCTCTACTTGTCGTATTACAGTCAAATAGTTTAAGATGACTGAAAGAAGTTTTAGATTGACTTCATAGCTTCATAAGATTTACTTTTCGTATACCCTCTGTTTAAGCTTTCTCCTGCATTTGGAATAAGGCAAGCTCTGTTCTCTTGTCTGACAGATACACGAGCACCTAACGTAATAGTGACAATAACCTTCATTTATCATGAAAACTGCTTGCATTTACTTGCTATAAAGGCCTTTTTAAAGATTAAGACAGAATTTGTTTTCAATTTCCATACAATTTTTGTCCCTTATCTTTCATTCTCAAATTCCTGCCAAACTTGCAGACAGGAATCTTAAAGTCCCTGGCAGATAAACCAGCTGAAAAAGAAAAATCTGAGGTACAGGGCAAATATAATTAATTCAGCAGTTAATCTAATATACTGTCATCTCACCTACTTGCACGGGCACTGACATACCTATTTGTACCATCACATTGCTTTAAGGTGAACAATAAGACTACACACTCATTGCACACCTTTTTCTTTTTCTGTTTTAGTGGAACTGTATTATGATTTGGAAATGTTTACAAACCATTATTATACTGTAATTACAACTACAAGGCAAATCACAGGGCACGGTTTTCACTGTAGTCTCAAACCACCCCCTTGTAATCAACTAGACTGATTCTGTCAGAAACAGGAACACTTGCTGTGCAGAAACTATAAGAAGACTTGCATTCCAACACCCAGAACAAATGTTAAACGTTACCTGGTTTATTGCAGAACTGCTGATTTAGTGAACGTAGGGGTAATAAATAAACAAACGAACTTATAATCTGCCATTTAAACACGGGAAAGATCCAATAGTTTTTTAACCTGCGCTGACATTGGAGGGCTCTACTTCATTTTAGTGTTCCTTTCTACACCAATGTTATGATAACTGCAACAACAGGGAATATTAAACCTGCTGAGTAGACAGAAATATCTTTTCTGTTTCTACGGGAACAAAGTCTACTTCATACCCTCCTACTCAAAATGTTTTAATTCCTTTGTCCCAGGCTGTGTATACTTCTCCCAAGAATACACCCACGGGAAGAGGTGCTGGAGCATGTTCCTTTCACTTTTTGAAACTCAGAGACTTCACTGTGTCCTCTTGTCTCTGACCCTTCCAGCAAGAAAAATCACTGATCCTTTCCCTTGTAATCACTGGTGTTAATGAATGACCTTCTTTACATCAGAAGTGCCTCCCTTCTTATAGACCACACAGCTGTGTGGCCAAAACACTGACATTTAAAACATGTCAATGGGGAGGGAAGCATGGTTTAATTCTGAACCACTAATGTCCAATTTTAATCTGATTTAGAGTAGTGGATGTGATTAAAACTGATTATAAATGAGAAGCTTCTACTTCATTCAATCTACTTAATGTTTTAACCTCTACTATACAGGATATGTACTTTTCAGCATTTTCTCATTTTAAGCCTAAAGAAAACGTTTCCATAAATCATCTTGCATACAGTTGGTTATGCAAATAAGAAAAAGAATGACAAGTGACCCTTTGCCAAAAGAACCTTAGGTTCAGAGGTATCATTTGATCACTTTATACATATAACACTCATATAAATTTGTATGACATAATCTTCCCCTTTTATTTGTCAGAAGAGAAAATAAAAGCCAAGGATAAAGAGGATCAAACTGCCAGCTATTTTTAGCATTTTAAAAAAGGGTTTAGAATCAGGTTGCCTTTTGTGTGCTAAGAGCCATAGAAAAGAGGGCGACACATTCAGTTGTGGCTAGCTTGTTCTGAGGGCTGTCCTATGCAGAATGTGAGCTGACTACACATTGGTGGAAAATCAGAAAAGCAGAACAGAAGTCTAGCTTAACTTTCTCTGCCATTTTCTTTCATCAGAACTACTAAAAGCCTTATGGCAAAGCACTGAATCCCTCAGCTGCAGATCATCAAAGACTTCTTAATTTCAATAAAGGAATTCTCAAGTCACTCAGACTCTTCATTTGCTTTTTAATAAATAGCAGATACAATCAATTTTGGTCCTTATAAAATACATAATCTCCTAAAATAAAATTTCTCAAACTTCAGACTCTCAGCCTTTTGTGTGTGTGTGTGAGAAGGCATGACATTTTGTCTAGGTTTTCTGCCATGTCCACTTTCAGTAGTTAACCCTCTGACTTTATCCTCCATGTCATGTCAGTTGCAGACTCTTACATCTCTGCTATCTACTCTCAGCACTCCCCAAACCAAATTTAGGCTTTGATTTAGAATAAATTTTACTGCAAATAATACATTTTGTTCCAGCTTTGAAGCTGGTAAATCCTTTTGCTATCATCATCATACAACCATTGAAGTCCAAAGGATCAACAAAATAAAATGAATGATCTTTCTTTCTAGATATGAAAATTAACGTCTATATATATTTGCTGGAACCACTATAAGTAAAAGTGTAGCAAAAGCATTTCTGGTTTTGGAAACACATTAGGTAGATCAGGCATATGAACGGGCAGGTGTCTGATGCCCAGAGGACACAGTTTTTAAAAATATTTCAAATAATTGCCTTAGACCCCCATAAGGAGCAGGTTCTTTGTGTGTATTCTCTCTCAGAGAGATTCACGTGTTCACATGTGCTAGAAGTTAAAGTCATCCATGGCTGACTACTTCCCACAGACACTAAATATTCAATTTTCAGTGCTTGAAAAGCAGGTGTTCTCAAACAGATATCTGGTGCATTTGTAGAGGCAGATGAATCAATAAGACAGTGCCTTTTGGGCAGGCAACTATTCTGACCTGCTTGAAAAAGGAGGTCACTGTCAAGGGTGCCTCCAAGGCATATTCTGTTCTGCCAGCATGCACACTAGCTTCAGAAGCTGGTGGTATGGCAGGTTTGTTTTAAAATGAGCTACCAGGCATGTAACTGGACTCGGCAACCAGTCAAGTCTGTCTGTCTTAAAGGTCGCATTGGCTGTATAATAACAAAGACCTCATCGCCTGACTGTGTAATTCCTTTCCATTTTGCTCTCTTATTTATTTTGTCTGCTTTACCATTTCTTCACTCTGCTTCACAATCTTTTCCCCACTGTGAATCCTGTGAGGAAGTTACAGTTCTCTATAGTCTAAATCTACTCTTTTTTAGTGCATTGTGCAGAACAGGTCCAAGTTCGGGGAGAAACTGGGGAAACCTCTGAGCAGATTGCTCACTTCTCTGCAGCCAGGGTCTCCAGTAGAGTAAAAGAGCACAGCTAAACTTGGGATTTGTCCCTCTCCTCTGTACAGTTAAGTGCTATGTCTGGGGAGAGCAGGTTGACAGAGGAGTATATAAATTAGCCATGTGATTTTGTAGGACTCTCCTATGTGTGACTTTAAGCTTGCATTTTCTTGCTGAAGTATCATAAGTGACACAAAGGAACTGGAGTAAGAGTAGTGTTACAATTTGCACTTGGTAAAGTCAGGGCAAAACATAAGATATGACATGATTCTCCTTGGTGGATGCGAAGCCAACATCTTTTATGTTGGAGAATCAGTAACTGCACTACATTAAACTAAATCTTCCTGTGCAAGAGTTATCATGACTGTACTCAGTGAAATGCAGAGAACTGTACACCCACAATGAATAGTCTGGAATAATTCAGAACCTTGTATTTTCTTACTTTATGATGTAGTCTAGTATCTATTATTCACTCTTGGCTAACAAGTAAGAGTACTGCCCTTCTGTAATTCTATTCATTGTTTATAGACCAGACTCAATGCCTCCTAATTCTATCCTAAGTCCATTGAGAAACAGAGTATATTAACAATATTTTTTGTATACATAATATTTTCTAAAAATCTCCTAAGATTTCAAGTAATTTAATACCTCATATTTGATGTGGCAAAAAAGTTTGACAACTAAAAATTTTAGGAAATATTTCTTATGAGAAAACAGATTTTAAAATGGAACTATCAAAGAAAAAAATCATTTTCATATAATAACATAAACAAGTAAATTTTAGAGCTACTAATTTTCTATTTGCATTCCAAAATATTTTTCATCCAAAATTGAGTCTATTTACATTTAAACAGCTGGATGAAAGGAAATAGTTCAAAATTATTTCTCTTAAATGTTTAAAATGATTCAATCTGAAATTTTGTGTTGAATGACTTGTTCATGGAACCTGAAACGAGACAAAAGTGCAATGGCAAACTTGGGATGCTGATTGAGAACAGGAAATCCATGTCTTTTGCAGTTCCCATTTGCTTTTTTCCAGAGTTCTTCCATGAGTTGCTATAGTTACCATTCAACAGAAGAAGTTACTTGAAGGTGGGTGAGAAGCGTGTTGCTCTATCTGCACCTCATGTATTGCTGCATTTGATCTGTTGGTATCAGACCACTTTCAGGTTCTGGGTTCTGCTCCCAGTACACCTCCAGGTCACCTAACCAATAGCTCGAAATAGGTAGTGTCTAACTCAATATCTACAGCACAGTTTTGTTTTGACAAACTGATGTTTCACAGATAAAACACTATTGCAAGATAGTGGAATGTGGATTAGACTTGCACGTGTGGAAAGTTAGATACTACAGCATGTCCATCTGTTGTGTCGGTGTTCTTTTCTCACTGTTTTGTCTGATGCTTTCAGTTACTGTCCATGCAAATCCTGGTTTGAATATAAACACATTTCTTCACTTCTAGTAGGTTATTGAAGTTCACAAAGGTGTGCACAACAAAATTCTTCTGGTATACTGACTTGAAAATGTTAAACTCCCATTGCCCAAATGGAAATATTTGGATTGATTCCTTGCCGTGTATAGGTTTATTATGTTTGTTTATTTTATAGTCAAGGCATTTGATTTTAAAAGTTCACTCTTTTCTATATAGGAGAAGCTATGTATGTATTTATTTTCACCTTTATCTACCCCCAGAAGCTAGTAAACAAAGATATGTATTAGACAATCAATAGGAAGGGTTTCCAATGAGTTGCTCAGCAGAAAATTTTCTAACACCAAAAAATATTTTTAAAAAATTCTGATACAATTTTAATGCATCAATCTTATGATTTTATTCAGGCACATGGTGGTATATCACATGCCATGTGTCAGATGTAGTTTGGAGCCTTAAAACCAAAACGCTGCACATGTCAATTTTTGACCTCAGCTGTAAAAACTTTGTATATGATTCTCCTACATGCTTGCATTCTACATGGCTGAATTAATGAATACAAGAATAACAGGCCTCCAAGGTGATTTATATGCATTGATTAAATGTCAACATTGAAATGCAGTAGGACCTATTGCTACAGACACTGAGAACAAAGACGAGAAGATTATAACCATTGGTTAAAAAACTTACTTATTAATTCTTTTTTGTATATAATTACATTTTCTATTTTTACCAAAAGGATATTCAAATAAACATTTGTAAATTTGTACACTAAGTTATTTAATTTTAGAGTTGCAAGTCATACTATGTGTTTTTTTACTGTATATTAATGTGCACTGTATAGTAAAGTTGGGGAAAACAGTAACTTTTGCAATGTAGGAGAGAATTAAAAATGCCCATGGAATACTAAGTGATTGTATTCAGAAGAAATAAGATTAAAACTTTGTCTTCATATACCTTAACAGAAAGACTGTAAAAGTGGATTAGACTTTAAATATGTGGTTATGTCATGGAGAGACATGTTCAATTAAATCTCAATGAAAAAGTTAATTTTTTATCTTTACCACCTTACTTTAAATATGAAAAAATGAGAAAGCAGCTAAGATTTCCCAGAACCCGAATAACCCATATGTGACAAAACTCCTTTCACAACAAATTAAAAAATTTATCAGTGACCCAAAATGTCAAAACTACTTCATGCTTCAATATGGGGTTGCCTCCAAATTTCACCTCCATCTTGTGCACAATGTATCGTATATCGTATTATCCACAAGTGGTGTGTTAAACACAGGTTAAGCATTTCTGCATTATTTGAGTCAGACAAACCTTGCTTGACTAGTGATAGCAAGTAAAAAGTGTATGGTGCTATTGTGTTCTTGTGAATCATTAAGCAATTCAAAGTAACAATTGATTAAAGTATATGTGAAAGGTTGAAGCTTTAGAATCTATGTTATTTAGATTTTTCCCTAATTGGTAGAATTTAGCATTTACTGACTCAGCAAGGTGTTATTCTCATCTTTCCACTCTGACTAAATCAGAGATTGAGAAACATTAACAGATTCTTCCTGTTACTACATCTATATTATTTTGATCGAAGACTGAAAGAAGATATGTTGCATCACAAGTTATAATAATAATAATAATAATAATAATAATAATAATAATAATAATAAATAAACACTGAATAGCCAAGACATTCAAAGAATTGAGCTATATCCATTGCAAGTATAGAGGGAGGCTCCTATCAAATATCTCTGAACCAGCAGAGAAACAGGTGGTAAAAATGTAAATGTGCTTGTAGGCAGGAAAAAAGCATATTTACTCTGAAAAGATTAATTCAACCAGGATTTAAGACTGAGATGGCAAATGAACATATTTTTAAAAGGGAATGTTCATGAAACACCATTAAAAAAGCAAACAAACAAAAATCTTAAGGCTGCATTTTTAAGAATTTGTGTATTGTTAAAGATTTTCTCTCATACTCAATAGCTGATTAATAAGGTTCTTCAATACCTTATTACATGGTTGTGTGTACATCCAACTACACATTTTAACAGTACTTGAACCCTTGTATGTGGGACTGAAAAGCATTCTCATGTATCAGTACACAAATTATTTCTGTTTCATTTCCAGACTTGTTCTGTACCATGTTCTTTTCCAGCTCCTGAAGTTCCTGAATGATTCTTTTGTTGCTTACTATGATGATGAACAGCAAAAAAAACCAATCAACTTGATAGCTGCATTTCCTGTAATGTCTGATCTTTACCTGCTTCAGAGTCAGGATGGGGTGTTGATCCCCAGTTCTGAGAGATAATTTAGATGGAGAAGTAAGCATCACCATTTATTTTTAGTGTCACAAAAAATGTTGTAGGGGGATGATAGAAAAAAGACAGATGGCTTATAAAGACATCAAATAGTTAATTTCCAGTTGTTCAGAAAAGAGGCTCCCTGAGGCTTATGCTGCATCTTGGTATTTATTGAACTTTAAGCTACAACCAACAGGCTGGTTAATAACAATTTATGCAGCTGTCAATCTTTTTGACCAATGTCATCAATATTTCAAGCTGCCAAATAACAACAATTAAGAACCAGGACTGGAAGAAGCACTCGGGGCAAAAGTGTTTCTAGCACTATAATGAAATCGACAGTGTAGGACAGACATTTCCAATGGGCATTCAGAGAAAGTTTTCCTGTGATTTTCTTTTCCAAACAATGTGAATCAATATTCTTTATTATACACTTAAAGTGTTCATGCACTGGACAAATTTCATAATCTTATAACACTCAAATAAGTATAATTTTTTGAATGAACGTTTATCAAGTAAACTAGAATTTTAACTTGAAACTAATGCTTAGATTTTGGCAAATATTTACACTCAACATTAGCTGAGAAATCTGCCCTCCAGCCCAAATAAGCAAAGCAAAAATTCCAGAAAGACTTTTTCAAAAATTTCATTTAAGTTTTCATAATTCACATAAAACATGCCACATCAATAATTCTGCTTCCAGTCATAAACAAAGTTTCAGGCATAAAAACTTTTTAATGGTAACAAACAATGTCTGAAAGAAACTATAAAGGTTAAAAAGAGCTATGTTCCTCCCATATTAAATGACTGATGTATTTATTTCCAGAATTTAATTCAATCATATTCAAATCCAGGCACTTAAAATATTTATCTAATACTTCTTAAAGAATATTTTTAAAGGGTACTTATGTGTATGTATGTTCTAACTCTAGGTAAATAATACCATGC
Organism: Piaya cayana; assembly: GCA_013389865.1. Taxonomy (NCBI): domain Eukaryota; kingdom Metazoa; phylum Chordata; class Aves; order Cuculiformes; family Coccyzidae; genus Piaya; species Piaya cayana. The sequence continues at coordinate 157,258 of WAAB01023701.1, read as the reverse complement.
TCATAACTAAGCCTACTGAGGATTAGTAAGTATCAGCAGTTTTGCTTTGAATTTATAAAAGTCTATCAAGTTTTTTAACTGTGTTGATCAACATGCTTCTACAAGCCCACTCATCACACCTTTTAAATATCTCTCAGATTCAAAATACATTTCTGTGTTTCTCTTGAGCTGTAACAATGTTACAAAAATGACCAGATAAGATTAAGATAGTACCCTACTATACAGGTTGGTGTTTTTCTTTTGCAGTGAGCTCCAGCACAGTTTTTAGCTCAGATTTTTTTTTATTTGATGCTATCAAAGAAAAATGAAGGTAAAACCTCCAATTAAATGTCAGTGTCCACAGTAGTAGACAACTTAAACAAATTCACAGGAGTGAAAACAACTATGCAACTTCATTCTGCTTTTAAAGATGCAACATAAATCCCTATTCAGCTAGGTTTACAGTACATTCTTCAGTAATATTTTACATCATAGAATAGAATCATAGAATCACCAGGTTGGAAGAGACCCATCGGATCATTGAGCCCAACCATTCCTATCAAACACTAA
>WAAB01023701.1:120286-156636 GCA_013389865.1 Piaya cayana | reverse complement strand
CTTTCAGGTAGTTGTAGAAAGCAATGAGGTCTCCTCTCAGCCTCCTCTTCTCCAGGCTAAACAACCCCAGCTCTCTCAGCCGCTCCTCATAAGGCCTGTTCTCCAGCCCATGAACCAAGGATTCCCAATCTTTTGGTTTACTGAAATGAATGAATAATTTTAATATAAAATGGATTAATTAGAACACAGAGGAATATACACATAGTACTAAGACAAAAGGAACAAAAAAACTACCAAACAAAATAGCAGCAGAAGAATTGTTAAGAACTTCACAAGTACCTGAGAACAACATGCAATGAAAATTAGTTAAAATTGAGAGACCTTTTAAAGATGTAGATTGCATGACTATTACTCTTTAAATTGAAAATATGTGGACATCAAAATATTTTAGACCAATTTTAAAATAGATTAAAGATTTATGTTACTTACCACAATGTCACTACAAATTTGAAAAGACTTTGTGGATCCTAGATAGAAAAATTGTAACCAAGGTTGGGACAATAGGTATATGTCCTGTAAGGATCACTTTGACAACATTAGTAGCGTGGGGATAGTACTAATGTTTGTAATTACAACGGTTATTTGAATTTCACTTAAGTATTATGTGGGCATTCACAAACATGTCAAGTGGGTCTGAGTTGTAAATGGAAAAATAACAGTAGGAGATATGAATGAGAATTTAGAACATTTCCAGTAAGGATTTAGTTTCCTATATTTTACAAGTGACAGATATTAAGTTTACCTCTTAATTTTACTATTCTTTTTATTATTTTAAGTTTCTGCTAGTTTGGAACAAAATACAAATTTATTAAAAAATAAAGATTACATGCATAGGACAGATATTCTGAAAAATTCTTCTTGCAGTAAAAGTCATACTGATGATTTTCCTTTCTTCAATATATACAGAGACCTCATCTGGGATATGGGATGTACTCCTTAATCTAATGGTACAAACAGAGACAATATATCAGTAAATGTACAGGGGAAAGAGAGATTGACCAGAAATGTCCAGCTTGAAATGGTTGGTTTAAAGTAACAGGCCATCCAGACAACAGTGAAAATTTCTTATTCNACTAAAGATTACATGCATAGGAAAGATATTCTGAAAAATTCTTCTTGCAGTAATAGTCATACTGATGATTTTCCTTTCTTCAATATATGCAGAGACCTCACCTGGGATATGGGATGTACTCTAATGGTACAAACATAGACAAGATACCAGTAAATGTACAGGGGAAAGAGAGATTGACCAGAAAAGTCCAGCTTGAAATGGTTGGTTTAAAGTAACAGGCCATCCAGACAACAGTGAAAATTTCTTATTCCAAAAGGGACAATATTTTACCCCTGTTTCTCTTGCTGCCAGTCTATAGTTGTTTCATTGCACCTATTGGAGTTTCTGTCCTCTCCATGGTTACTTTGCTCCTCCTAAATATGTGCATTTATGACTTAAATACTTGACTACTCAACTCTTATTAAAACTTGAGGGAAGTTTCAGTGATAAGACTGAAATTCAATTTTTTGTTGGCTTTTTTTCCCACTTTTTTTTTTCTCTTCAACAAGCAGAATAGATAATTCTGAAATACTCAGAGTTTGTTGAAAGGAACAGTATAAATTCTGTCACACAAGAAAAAAGATCTTTTTTTTCTCCTTTGTTTTGTTTTATGTGGCTGAATAATGCCCTAGGAACTTCACCTGTCTTGAGAACAGAGCCTACATACAGATATAGGATTATATGCAGAGGTCTGTAATCCCCACAAACTATTGCACTTTTCAGAAAGACCTGAAATAAAGTCGCCATTTTGTTGGATGGGGAGGGAGAGGGAAAGATCCTTCTTGTGGAAAATTCTTTTAACTTGGGCCATCCTGATGGAATTTTCAGTGTAAAGTAAATCTGCAGGAATAGCTATTTTGAATCTTTAGTCAAAGAGGAAAAATAACAAATAATTAAGTGAAATAAGAATTATCCCACCTATGCATCTCAGCTACCCACAGGTAAATCTCACTATTAAAATTCAACTTGGGAATTAGATTCTCAGATATGAAACTTTAAGGAGTTGGTCTGGCTTTCAGAGACCTCTTCTGTTAAACAGAATGGTTGGTATGGATCGGAAAGGTTGAAGCAAAAAGTGCTGTGTTAAACAATGAAATTTTTACTTTTTGATCTCTTTCTAAGGTTTGTGTATAATGTAATTTAACCCTGGCCAACAGCTCAGTCCTGTACAAAGGCTTGCTCACTCTTTGCTAGCAGGATGAGGGAGACAATCAGATGTGTAAAAGTAAAGTAACTAATAGGTTGAGATAAAGACAGCTTAACTGGTAGATCAAAAGTTGCACACAAGCAGAAAAAAATAAGGAATTAATACACTACCTCCATTGGCAGACAGGTGTTTATCCATTTCCAGTAAAGCAGGGCTCCAATACTTGCAAAGAAAAACACTTTAACTCCAAACATCCTCCTTTGTTTCTTGTTCCCCTAGCTTTTATTACAGAGCATGTTGTTATGCGGTATGGGATCTCCCATTGGTTAGTTGGAGACAGCTGTTTCAGCTCTGTCTGTTCCCAACTTCTTGTGATCCCTCACTCTCCTCATTGATGGGGCAGTACAGGACACAGAGGCGGCCTTGACATGGAGTGAGCAGTGCTCAGCAGTTGCTGGAGCATCCTTGTCTAATCAGGATTGATTGATCTGGTAATCAATCCAAAACAGCACCCTACAAGCTGCTACAAAGAAAATTAATTCTATCTCAGCCAAAACAAGTGCAACATAGAAACATTTACTGGTTATGACAGTGTGGGTCCTGGCAATCAAAATTTTTATCTCTTCTGACATCTTTCACACTTGAACTACAAAAAAGGAGGTTAGCTTATTATGTCCCAGCTATCTTTGCATTGCTATATATGGATGATGCCACATCAGCTAATAAATAGCTGATTGTCTCCTAGGAAAGTTAAAAATACAAGAAGGTATTAGGTGCCCCAGGGTGACCTTTGAGAGTGAATCCCTGAGTTCATGTGGAACTGAACTTAAACAGGCCAATGTTGCCTAGGACAGATATGTTCCAAATTTATAATATTGAATGTTGTAACATTTATTGAACAAGCAAATGGAGAAAGTACATGTGGTAGGCTAGCACACAGTTTAGACTACAAAGTAAAGCTTTTTCACAAATAACACTATGAACATTTTGATAAGTGTGTTATATGTATTTCTTCTTTGTCTACACATGATATCAACATTTCAGGATTTCTTTTTGGACCATCTTGCATCAAGAAAAGGCACATTTAGCAGCACATTATACTGAACTGCTGGTGCATTGGATCAGCAAAATATATGGTTTTCTCTCTGGATCTATTGTCTAAAATATAAAACTTAGCAACCAGCATTCTATAGAACACATCTATTACTAAACATTCTGTTATTGGATGCAAGTAGAAAAAGATTTCTCTATATGCGTAGAATCTGTTAGAACATTAAAGGCAATTTGTCTGCCCACACAGACTTGCAATTCAACAGAAATTACACCTTATCTTCTCATTGTAGAGAAATCGGAGCTAGAGGAAGGGAACCTCAACAAATCAGTTTTATGGTATGTTACAATCGAATGAGCTGAGCACCTGCAGAGAATGTATTTCCAATATATATTCGTAGTATACTTTAGATTTTAAAAGACTTGTAAAGCATTAGATTTGAAAAGATTTCATTAAGAAATGTTCGGGATCTAAGTAACATATCGGTTTGCAGAAAATCTGCAAAAATAAAGCAACTGGTTTATAATTATAAAAAAGAACTGAGAGTTTTCATCTTTGTTGCATTTTCACCTAATGATCTCCTGGTGTTTAATGAAGGCAATATGGAAAAGATTATTTCCTTGCTGCATATAAAGTGAAGGTTAGTTTATAGTTGCTTGGATTCTAATTTATATATTATGCTAATAGTAGAGTCATCTATATAAGCTAAGTTGACATTTTCTGGAATACTATGGAAAAATGAAAATACTTAGGATTCCCCCAGTCTGAAGAATCCAGTGTAGGGTAGTTTAGGGGAACACTATTTTTTAATCCCCTTACATTTTATCTAACTCTCCCAAACTTTTTCTGATGAATATGAAATTCTTTTTTCATTGAGAAGTATAGAGAACAGATACTAGTTATTCAGATTTTCAGCTCCTCAGTTCTCCTACAATTAAGATGTGAACTTGTTGTCACTGAAATGAAATTATATTTACTAGGAGTTTGATTATTCCGGGAATGATCTTCTTTCATGATTTTTTTTCAATTTGTGGAAGCATTAGGAGTTCTTTATCTGACATATCTTAGTTCTCTGCATTTCACAGCCATGTCAGACCTATCTCAGCAGTGCTGAAAAAAATGAGCAAACAAGTTCTTGTAATTATAAATAAAGACACAAACTGTTTTCAAAGTGTGTGATTTACAAGATAATACCCCCATGTTACAGGAACATAGTGAGGTTGGCGCGCTTTACAGCATACTATACAGTACAGTACAATGTTTCTAGTGAAGAAAACAACTGACGGGTACAAGGTGAAGTGCAGAAGTACCTTTTATCTCTTATCAGTCACCAGGCTTAAGATGAGTCAGCTCTGAGCCAGAAGCTCCACTCTGTCTTCTGCTAAGCTCATACTGTTAAGGAGGATCCTGGTTTCTCTAAAATCAGTAGTTAATGTCCCACCGGTATCAGCATGCCTGAGATTTCATTTGTACCTTACAAGCTGGTCTTTGCGTCTGCCCCCTTAGAGTGTTTATCTCACCTGTAGGAAGACTATTGCATGTATTATATTCTTTTCCCTTCTTGGAAATCACTGCTACTGTGCAAACAATGGGTATGCTATACTTTTGGTAGATGTCCACCAGCCAAGTTCTGATTTCTTTGAGAGACCTTGAGAAGTACGGTGTGCTAGTGTGACAAGAATGAGTGGTGAGTTGATTTTCTTCACCAGGAAGTTTTGAAGTGCTCCCACAGGTTTTAGAAAAAAAATACCTTTACATTTTCAGGTTCCACTTTCAAGGAGAAAATTGCAGGTTGATGTTTACAGTTTAAAAGAAAGTTTTATAAAAGTCTGGAAATATGGTGGGAAACTTGGTTCATTTGTAAGGTTGGCAAAGACACACAAGATGTTGATAGATCAGTTTCCTTGCAAATATTTGGCTTTCAGGACTGGACTTCAGGGAGCAGAATCTGAGTCGCTGGTGTATGTGTTTAAGTATTCTCAAGGAAATAATGTTAGATATTCATCTGTCAAATGAAGGATTCTTACAGTATAATAAGAATGTGTCCTCTGATGATCAAGGAGCTACCTTTATGAACAAAGATATCTTTACCACTGCTCTTTAGGCATAGCAAAGACCTCAGATTGCTCTGAATTGTTGTTATTTCGACACATATGTATTTCCTCTGCACAGTTTTTCAGGCCTTCGAGGCACACATAACTTCCAGGTAACAGGTAGGGATTCTTCAAGATTTAGGTTACCACAGTTTTCTTGCACTTTCTCTCTCCACATATTTTGTGTTATTTTCTCCCACTCCTTTCTGTTCCTTTGAGCTACAGCCTGGATCTGGACAATGTGTTAGAGCTAGAGAATGGTCTGAAACATTGTCAATATGTGGAAATATTTTTTTACAGCAGTTATTTCTTATTCAGTCTATGTAAGCAATACCTTCCTCTACCCACATACCTAACAAATGTAAAGCCAAAGGGTTCTTTTCCCAGAAAGGTCATTATCATAATAAACCAATTCTTGCTAATTTATGTTTTTACAAATGCATCTCTTTTGGATGACCCCTTGGCTGCTGAATATTACAGTTAAGCTGGTACATGCTGTTAAAAATATTGCTCTATTTTGTCTTTAGCAATCATACAGCAAAATATTGCTCAGCATGAAAATGAAATGATAAAGATAAGTCACTTAATAATTGCAAGATATGCTACTGTTTCTCTTGTTATTAAAATGAGTAACATGAGAGGATTTGGAATACACATCCTTAATTATTTTTTTCTGTCTACTGAGGAAATAGAGCACTAATGTCCAAAAAACCCCACCAAAACTACAAAATTAGGTTTTATTTTATTGGATTAAAACTATTTTTTCTCTCCTTAGAGGCTTTTCCCCCTCACTAAGGAGCTGTAAGTCCAATTGATTTTTTTAAGTATGTTGTGAATTATTTAGACACAATTAACACATGCCAGTGCAAATTTTCAAAGGGTTAATGTTATTATGACTGGATTTTTCATACATAGACCCTGAAAAATAGGTTTTCCTAGACATTAAATCTTCATGAATGGTAGTCACAACTTGACATCAGCACTGTTGTCTTCCCATGCCACAACTGTCTTCACGATATCTGGAGAAAATGGTGAATAAAATACACAAATTACAGGGTGGCAGGGGGGAAATCCTTTAGATATTATGTACTTGATCTTAAGGATAAAATCATCACCTCCACCCATTTACCACTGGTTACATAGTTCAATGGTTCAAATAGAATTAAGCAATTTATAAAAAGTTTAAGAATAAAATTACAGGGTCTTTCTGCATTCTCTACCTAGTTATCAAATGGGATCATATAATGAAATTTTATACAAAATTTACCACGTTGTTGGACAGGAAATAAGTTTACCTGCTACATCCATATTGGAGGACTATTCCAGAAAGTTTTTTCATGTAACATCTACTTTTAAATAATTTAAAAGAAAAAATATGTATATATGTAAATTATCTGTAAATGCATTTAACCACAGAGTTACAGAACTCTCACAATTATTGCTTTAAGGTATAAAAATAAAACCTTGTCTTCTAATTTGATATATGCTCTGCTTCATCAAAACATTGTACATATATGATCATAAACCTTCTTGGAACTCCAAATAACATGCATCAGGTAAAGCCCGTATTCAAGAAAATGAGATGGCCAAATAAATTCTGTTATAATGTTCTTTGGCTAGGATAACCATTGAGTCAAAATCAGACTATCTGGAAAGCAGAACCTTTCTTTATCCAGAAGCCTGGCCCTCCTTTGTGCCAGAAAGTTTTTTTGTCAAATTATGCTTTTAAAGTGTAATTGTTGTTGTTAAATCCTTGAGATTATATAAAATGCTTAAACTCCAATCAGTTTACCTGACTTGTACAGATGAAATGCATTGAGATTTCCTTGGGCAGCTCAACAGACTCTGTGATCTCAGCTCTATGAGCTGTCATAAGCAATGTGGGAAAAGTTGTGTATTGTAGTGCTCCAATTTCTTGTACTGACTTCATCCAGACCTTAAATAATAAGGTCTGAAGTAACAGAAATATCAGAGGTGGTTTTCAACATGAAAAAATGAATTAATTAGGAAAAAAAATTGAAACCCTTGCCCTCATAGAAAAACAGAACCCTTCCTCTGAAGGCTCTACCTAATAATAATAGGACACCACAACTTTATGTGATATAAATATAGTTTCAGATATATAACTCTCCTTGCTATATATTATTTTCTAGCGGAGGTTTCAAAAGGAAAGCCTATTGCTTAATTATGTTAATTAATTTTAATAGCTAATTTCTTTAGCTTACAACATAGGTTGTATTGCAATATATATCTTTTATTACTAGTGAAATTAAAACCAGTAGTGGCCAAAAGTTTTCAGTAAACACCTTTTTAGTTAAACTGATTTAGTGTCTAGTATTATAGAGTAATTCAAGGTGTAAAGGCTTCCTTCTCCATAGGTTATAGCAACTAGTTAGTCAGTAAACCTAAATTATTAAAAAATATTGTTGGAAGGGATTTCAAAAGGCCTTTGTCTGCCTCTTTGCTCTCATTCTGCATGCTTGTTATTGCCAACAGATATTTGCCTAATTGAGTCTTAGAAGACTCCATTTCTGGAAATTCCAAAATCCCTGAATTAGGGAGATTATAACTAGGTACAATTTTCTCTAATATGTAATCTCAGGAACCTGTCTTACAATTTATGAATTCCACAACATGTATTTTTAGGTGTTTATAATTTCTCATAGCCCTATTTCTCAGATATTTCAACTGTTTGAAACTTTACTGGAAGAAAGAATCAGCCCCCCATCACACCCATACTGATAAGGAATAAATAGATTTTTTCACCTTGCTTGAGGTTGTTTCATAGCCCAGTGTAAAGTTAGCTACAAAAGAAAGGATGAAAGAAATAAAAGTCTTCACAAAGGCAATCAGATGTTTTTTTCTCCAGATGCTCCAACACTGAACAGTGGGCTGAAGATGATAAACGATAAAACAAGTAAGTACTTATCTCCATTTTTCCAAGTTTGTCTTTACAGTTTACAATCCAGCCACAACTAAGAGTAATTTGATTTTGAACTGCAGTATTTTTGTTTTGGTTTGGTTTTTTTCAGTAAAAACTTTGTTTTGATGTCTTAAATGTTTTGGAAAAAAATATTTTAGTGGAAAAGATCTATATTGTAAGTATCCTAGAAAAATATATCTTTTTTTTAAGAAATCTTAGAAAAATCATCTGGAAGTGAGCTGGGAAATTTAACTTGTTCTCCCTGTTGAAGATGGATCAGCTATTGCTGTGTAATTTCTGACAGACATTCCGTGTTTATTTTAGAAAGCTCCCATATTAGAGAAACTGCAGTCTCCCTGAAGTGGTTGCTCCCATACATAGGTTTGGGGGTTTGTTCTGTTATGTAACATAAATCCTCTTTTCTGCAGTTTAAACCAGTTTAAATGTGGTGAGCTGGTATTTTTGTATGTTTCTTTTGTGTTGGGAAAACATTCAGGCCTGTGGTATGTGAGGATTAAAGAGAGTAGAAACTCTTTTGGGTGCTTAAATGTAAAGTCAAGGGGTTTTCTAGTCATTAAACAAAGAATCACACCTTTTTTAATGAAGTCTGATAATACATAGTGTACTTTTACTCTCCTTGACTTAAAGCTATGCAAAATACGTGAAGATTTTTCGTGGATGAGTAAGTTAATTAGTTTTCTGATTGACATTCTACATTTGACAGTTATAGTCCTTGCAAACAAAAAAGGATTCATTAAAACAAAAAGTCCCTCTTAAAACAAATTCTTAGTAGTGACACTGGGAATGTTTTAACCAATGTGTTTTTGTGTATATATGAGAACTCCCACTCCCTGCAGTCGGCAACTGCTCTTTCTTCTTTCTGGTATGAATGTGCCTTTATATTAAGGGAGGGAGAGTGTTGCAACAAATTAAAGAAGAGCCTTTGGAACCTTGCCTACTGATGCAAGCATTGGATCAAGCAGTCCAACACCGACCATTCTGTTGGTAACAGCCTCCAAGTTTGATGCTGCATCTTGGACAGAGTACAGTCTCGTGCCAAACAGTTGCTTCTCTTTTAAAAGAGGAAGGGGAAGCAAGGAGGATGGATACTGGTTTCTTGGAACCAAATCACCCACTAAGTATGCCCATTTGGACTACACCCCCACCTTCGGTGCACAAGTAAAGTGACTGGATTTTGAGGGTGAATCTAATTTCTAGTTTTTCTCAAAGGAGGAATCACCTTTCTCTCCACGAGGGGGCCAATTTCTTCCTCCAGGAAGGAGGAATTTGCAAACGAATTGGTCTCAGAAAAGACAGCCTGGGGCACAATGTTTCAAGGCCATGCTGGGAGCAAAACCTCACATTTAGTGAAGGGTTGCACAAACATTTCATTGACTTCTAAGAAGAAAATGGCAAACCTTCTTTTCCACTTCTTTATAATAGAAATTGTTAATGGAAATTCTCAAGTCAGAAAAGTCATCCAAAGGATCACGGTGTCCTGCTGAGTGACAGGACTGATATCCTCCCCAGAGAATTCAGGTCCAGAGATTTCAGTTTGGCCAGTGGTCTGTCCAGAGTGCCACTGTTATGTGGAGAAAAGGTCTGCCTGAAGAATGGCCTTGGCAACACTGAGGATTCTTAAACTAACTGCAATAAAAGCTGGGACTTTTTTTAATTTTGTCCTTGTTTACCAAGCTTGGATACTTCCACTTTGTGTCAAGCCACCAAGGAATCAACAAAAATAAACAAAATCTAGTGCACAAGCTCCATCTAGTACAACCTAAGTGGGAAGAAGGGAGTTACCTTCTCCCCTCACACCATGCTGTCCTAAAAACATTGTCTGTTCTTTTATTGTGGGAACATTCTCTCCCCAGCAGGAAAGGATCTGACGTAACACTCTTGGGTGCACCTTACCTCCAGCTGGAGTCCTTTAGAAATTAAGTTGCCTAGTCATTGATGACTTATAAAATAGGATCCCTGTGGGGTTAATGGCAAAATAATTCAATATATTAAGAAACATATGAGATAGAAATAATTAGTGCCAGTTTCTCAAACCTTCTTCTAGCTACTTTGTTACTCTACTTCACAAATAACATGCTTTCAAGTGTCAGTCTGATCAGTAACAGTGTCTAAGTTATTTACCAGTGAAAACATTAACATTATAATGCAGCACAGACTACATTAAACATAATAACTTATTCCAGAGGTTCTGTAGAGTCCTTTTAAAGGAGAAACAAAAATGTAAAGGGATGTAAATCAAAACTTGCTTGTCACTTCCTTAACCTACATTTTCTTGCTTTATTTGATAGATACATTTTAGACTTATTTGAATTATTTCCTTAATAGTGGTTGGATCAGGATGATTGATTAACACTGCTGTGTACTAGTGGAGCTTATGAAGAAAACACACATGCTACTCTGGGCAAAACCGAGGAGAATCCAAGATGGGTTCCTGATAAGCCCTACTGTTTGTCAGCAATAATATCTGTTTGGCAAAGGAATTTCTGCTGACAATTTAGGAGGCAGGACCTTTATTGTTCCATTACTACACACTAGTGATTATCCATTATTACAGGCATCACCAGATCAGAATATGTGAGATCTTCTCTATCTACTTCATGGTAATGAAGTTATCCCAAATCTCCTCTCTGGGCAGATCAAGCTGAAGTGTTCGAGTTTCAAGACTGGGACTATGATGTGCTCTGAAGACCAGCAGTGACACCCAGTTAAGTCCTTAAATCATTCCACCTAGGACCACCAGAGAAGAGCTTCCAGCAGTTCTTTCATTGTTAATCTTGTAGCACAGGGCCAGAAATTGGTGTCCAGAGAAAACTGAGTAGTTTGCTTTACCATATTCCTCAAAAGTCTTTTTTTACAGTAGGATTGATGTTCATTTTATTGTTCTAGGGCTGGAACAGCCTTAATATTCTTCCAGGGTTTTAAAGGTGCAGAACATTTCCATGAAAGGTTTACTATCCTCTCCTCCTTCCCAGATATTATGTTTGTTTTACTAATTTAATAAAGGTAAGTATCAGTTACTTTGAAAAATAAGTTCAGATCAAGAACAAAATAAACCTGCACTTTGAAACACCAGGCAGTACATTATAATATTGAGTATGTTTTAACTTGATTGCTTACATTATCTTAGATGTTTAGCTTTTGTTTTCAAATGCTTTATGTGGAATTTCAGTATCTGTTATGTATTGCTGATGACTTTTATTCTGGAAAACTAAAGTTTGATGGTAATATTCCGTCTAATTGTTCTGCTGTGGTATGATACCACTCCACATATTTTGGGGTTTTTTTTCAAATCAGTATTTACCTTCTGTTGTATTTGCATATATACTTTTTGTGGTAAATGCTAATTGGAAATGTCAGACTTCTCCTTCAATTTAATTAGCATAATTACACACAGAAAAGACTAGAAATTTCCTTTAATTTCTGTAACATTTATTAAGACTGCCCAGAATATCATTGTCATTGGAGTTTCCTAGGGAACCTTAAGCAGTTCAACTGTCAACTTACAGAGTAGCTTGACATCTGAGAATTCTTGCAAAGTTGCAAAGCTGGAGAAGGGCTGTCATAAGGCTTCCTGTTTTATTCCATTTTTTCCTTATACTCAAAACAGGTTACTGATGCTCAGAATTATTTTTTTAATTGTTTCATGTTCTTGTATCTTTGTTCTGTACTTTTTGGGGACCAAAATTCTTGCTTGGGAAATATGTTCCCTGATCCACTACTCTCACAAAGAAGAGAACTAGTCCCCTGTGTGTTGACAGCAGAAATTATACAAGATAGATGTAGTGTCTGGGCAGATTTCTAGCTCTATCAAGTAGATCTGTCAGAAGAGGTTGCTGCCATCAAAAACAGAGAATCTGAAGAAAACAGTTGGTACTGGTGTTTTCTGGCATGTGTGCAAGTTAAATGAAGAATAGATAAGTGTGGTTTTCAGCAATAACACGCAAGGTAGGCTGTGAAACTCAGCTATAGGCAGATGTATAAGGCAACCCTTTTAGCCAGTGTCATACATTCTGAAGACTCCCTAAATGTCCCTCTTTATTTTAGGTAAATCGTTTCTATTATGCCAAATTTCCTCACACATGGAATTCAGAAAGAAATTCACAGGAATATACAAGAGGAAATGATTAGTTCAGGTACCATAGAGAGACAAAAATACCACATTTCCTAGATGGTACTCACCTTCTAGTAAGTCAGATACAAAATAAAATATCCAAACCCACAACTTAAGTAGCAGAAGGTTTCTGCATTATTTCTGAAATCTACACAGGCAGTTAATCTAACCACAAGAAACAGAAAACAGCCATGCTGAAACTTAAAAAACCCCAAACCTCTAAAGGGGCACTTTTCAGAGGTTTTTAAGCTCCTCCTTTACAAAAGCATACATAATTCCCATTGAATCTGAAAAGAAAAAAATCCTTATATATGTGAGTCTGTGTAGGCCTTGGCTATTACAGAGTCATAGGAAAGGTTGATGAAGTAAGACTTAAACCACAATAAGAACTCAGTGCTCTCTCTAGACTCAAAGTGTCTTTGGGTGGGGCAGCTTATTACTACATGGAAGGGTATACATAAATAAATCATACAAAATTTACAGAAATTTAATTTTTTAAAAAATAATTTCATTTCCATACTTCAAGCATTTACAGAAATTATGAAAGCACATTAAAATTTCTATCAAAGTGATTTTTTTTACTCTAAGAAAAAATTAATCAAATATTGTAATCTTTCTATGTCAAATATGAAAAACATCATCTTACTTATTTGTAATAAGGTACAACTCTCTTAGTAAATATTTGTATCTAAAAACACAGAGGTTTTCACCAAAGACTGTCCCTTCTTTTAAGAAAAAAAAAAGATAGCTTTAATGATGCATCTTTAAGCATTTGATAAAATGAAGTTTGTTGTTGTTTGGGCCACTGAGTATCATTAGAAGGCCATAGTCACATCTTCAGAGCAATAGGTTATTGCACTCAGAGAAGTCCTTTTGCCTGATATATGAGGCAAGACACAGTACATGTTTTCTTTCTCCATTTGCAGTGTACTAATCTCCTTTATAATTGTTTTTATATAGGCTTATGGAAGCTGATATAATTTCATTTATGCTACCATATGAACTGTAATAAAAAATATATTACTTTAGAAAGCCCTGGAAATGATACACTCTAGTATCTTGTTAACATGAGTATTAATACAATAAATAAATATTAACAGTGATGGTATGAAATTTCTTGAAAACTAACTTCATGCTCAGCACTACATGTGCTGTGTGGAACAACACTGTTAGATGGGCTAAGTAACTTTCTTTGATTTTTCCTAAAGCCAACAAATTCCTATCTTGAATGAAAGTGAATTCAAAAATAATTGAATTTATTTCCATTCAAATAACACTTTGGATCTTACTGGAAAAAAAGATATCCCTCAGTGTCAGTGTTCAGATGGTTGTAGGGTTTTGTGCAAGAGGAAATTCTTCCAGGAGCAATTCAAGCAATTTTTGGGCCTGGCTTTCTTTTCCTCACTGTCCATAACTTGACAGCTCAGGTGGTTTTAAGTACAATGGATATGAAAGACTGTTCAATAATAGAGGGAAATTTCCCTCAATGGAAATGCACCTGGAGGAAAGTTGATGTACAACTCTTACATTTGTACTGTAGTAGAGAAGGGCAGAAAAAATGGTTCCTATTGGTGCAGCAGAGCTGGAAAAAAGGAACTTAACCTTAGACTAAAGCTGGATTAATTACTTCTGGTGTCTTGTTTCATTTCAGTAAAATCACTTGGGGTTTCTGTACTGTGACTGTATGGCTGCTAGGACAAGTCTTTGGCCTGTATATGGGAGTTGGGTACACAGTATGATTCAGTCCTTCTTGTGCATCCATAATGACTTTGTAGGCTAGAGGAGTAATTCCTAGACCCTTCTGGTGTGGTGGTTGTCAAGATCAGATTGCCCTTTTATGTAGCCAAGTGAAACAGATTTTGCAGCCTTGGAAAAAGCTCAAGAAAATGTGAAAGACAATACAGAAACTACCTGAATACAGAGTATACTGCAGAATGGCTTAAGTCTTGGGAACTCCTGGACTGGTAGGATGAATTTCCAGGATTTTTTAACCCTTTTCACCTCAGTTACATATTTTAGACATGTTTTGTCAGGATGCAATGTCTAGCTAAGCAGTTCACTAGCCCTTCTCCCACACTCTACTTGTTTTCTGTGATGCTGCCTCCCTACTCATGAGGTATTCTGTATTCACAACTTCACTTTCCACTGAGCAGAAAAAGAAATTTAGTGATACAATAAAATACTATTGGGAAGGGTCTATCTGTCTTGAGGGAGTTGTTCTGAAAAGTTTCAGGGCTCCATGCCACATTAGGAAGAGCAAGGCTTGGCTGAATTCGGAAAAGAATCATTTATCACTTACATGAAAGAGCAATGTTGGCTCTCTTAAAGGAATGATGGGGAGCTGGACCACACCAGAAAACAGAGAAATACCATCAGAGACCTAGTGCAACCCAGCATAGAAGAAAATTCCATGTAATGACTGCTTTCATGCAGAGCTTCCATGACAACTCCCTTACTTCTAAGGAGCTCTACTCCCTCACCTCCTTCCTATCAGGCTGTCACTTTTCATACACAATATTTAATTTGTTTCCAGAACATTTATCCTCTCAATGTTTCCATAAGTGCTTCTGTCGGCTATCTCAATTCTGACAGATGTGGTGAGCCTGTGTTCCTGAGACTGAGATCAGCCCTGGCCCTCACATGGAAGGAAGCTGTTTGCATAAAATATTCCCTTACAGCCATTGAAGCCCAGAGCTATCCAAGACCCTGAATACCACAGCAATCTGAAAAGCGTTAGTGGCCTCCTCCTTTTAAACCATTTGGAAATTCATTGAGCAGCTGGAAGGTAGTGCAAAAATATTAGCAAGGTAGGGCCTTGTTTTACTTCTAACAACTATGGAATGCTTAACAGGATATGTTTGCAATAGGGTATGGTTGGTGTGTTAGGTGATGATACAGCTTTCTGAGTGATGACACTCAAACTGTTGAAAACACCTGTACTCTTGGTTTTGGCAACTAGAACACATGAAACAATACAGAAACACAGGAACAGAAGTGGGAAACATCAGAATCTGGTGCCTGTTGTTTGATGTATGAGTGCTGATGGATAAGCCCTCATACACTAGATCAAAAAGCACCCAAATTTCTATATAAAGATGACCTGTAAGTACTATCAAATTACTTCAGTGTATAACTTGATTTTGATAGTGCATCAATTTCTGTTTCCTGGAAACGAGCATTTAATTCATTATTAGAAGTTCATGTCTTTGCACCAGGTCTCTGTTTGAGGGTGAAAAAACTTTAATGGCACATCAAATTAAACTTAATTTTATCCTCATCCTCCATTTTCTTTAGCCCATTTCTGGGTAAGCCTTTCTGTCTAACCTGATGTTCTTGATTTGTCCATCCTTTCTATAAGGCTTCTGTCCTTGTAGCTTACAGAAGGTAGCTGCAGATACAGTTTAGTATTAACCTGGTACAATGTAACCCTTTACAGTTCTTTTGTTACTCTAATTACCATTGAAGGAAGGTTACTGATAATTATAATGCAACCTTTTCAGTCTAAGTACCTCTCATGAGCAAATCTCAGCTTTTAAACCCTTTCTGCATAGGTTTGTGATGTAGAAAGTGGCTGGAGTCAGGTTATACCTCAGCACCTTCACAGGAGCCCAGTGATACACAAATTACACATAGCTGACTGATAACCCTAACTCTGTTTTGTGGGGTGCTTTTTTTGTTTGTCACCTACCTTAAATCTAAACATCAGCTTCTTCTTGTTCTACAGATAAAAGAACTGCCATTTTGTCACCATTGACTTTAAAACTTCAGTAGCTTTGTCTTTAAAGTCCTACTTTACAATGAAGTTTTCCCAGGAGGAAAAGAAAAGGATCAGAGACTCTCAGCATTAACCAAAATAGGAAGTGATATCTGTAACTAGGGTATAAGCACTTCTCTAACATTTCAGGCTAATGAAGTTTTCTCCGTGAATTTCCACAGAGGCTTTTATGACAGAAAAGAGACCAGTAGTTCCACTGTTGAAGTCCCTAAGTGTAAAAATGTACTTTCTTTAACAGTCTAAATTCAGACCTTATTTAAGTGATGAAACCAAATCAATGATTCCAAGATCTGAAGGTGTCTTCAGAACTTACTAACAACTAAGTGAAAATGATTTCCCAAAGCTTCAAGATTTAGTGAATAAAACACAAGTCATGTTATTCCTTTCTCTCAGCAGAAACTTTGGTGTTGAAACATAGACACTGACTGCAAAAAGGAGGTCGAACAAGACTTTTCACCTTATACCTGTAGACTTTGAACAGTATCAACACCCAAAAGCTGTCACAAGGCAGGTTAGGAGAAACACTTCTTCCAGTAAAATTAATTAAGAGATTTGCTTTTAAGTGTATGATCTTAGCTTCTCAAATTCATTATGAGGCACAGAAGTTCTCATGTAAATGAGAGTCAGGGATTCTTCATTTACAACAATTTGCCCTTTAACTTGAATAAAAATATCACTGAGAGGGGGAGAAGGAGAGAGAAGGACGGAGAATACATTTTTCTTTGTTTCTAATTCAAAGCTCAGTTACATCAGTATAAGTTGGTAATTCTCCAGAAGTCTGCAAAGAAAGGCCACAATTATAGTAGTCTGGGTACTAATCTGCCTAAGGAAGCATTATCAGCTGCAATAAGACTGCAGGACTTGTTACAGCTGTGGAAAACTGAATGTCATTAGCTTCCCCTCATTTATTTTAGTGTTAGGCTTGCAGCATTTGTGTTTAAGTGGCACACATGAAAATAAAAACAGTCTGTTTCCCTTATGGCCTGTATTTCTCCATGAAATTATTAGCTAAAAAATTAAGAAGCAGATTGACTTAGTAAAAGGTAAGCTTTCACCCCTATTTCTCTACAGAGAGAAAAATTTCATTTTACCCATTTATTTCTATGAATGTATTTATTGTACAGCTGCCTTTTGAGAAGAGAGAATGGAAATGACATTATGAGGCACTTTCACATAGGCTTTTAAATAGCAATTGTCCTACAACTTCTAATGGATGTACGGAGCTCACTATCCTCTCTGTTTCTTAGGACCATAGGCTACATATCATCTATGACCTTTATTTCCTCTCGTGTAGGTTTTCTCATGATGATTGACACAAAGCTGTTACCAGTACTCAGCTGGTATGTAGACAACCTTTACAATATAGTGTTTTGTATTTGTTCAGTGCCTGCCAGTTTGCACTCACAGAATCACAAAATCACTAGGTTGGAAAAGACTCACCGGATCATCGAGTCCAACCTTTCCTATCAATCACTAAACCATGCCCCTCAGTACCTCTTCCACCCGTCCTTTAAATACCTCCAGGGAAGGTAACTCAACCATCTCCCTGGGCAGCCTCTGCCAGTGCCCAATGACTCTTTCCATGAAACATTTTTTTCTGATGTCCAGCCTGAACCTCCCGTGGTGGAGCTTGAGGCCATTCCCTCTTGTCCTGTCCCCTGTCACTTCGGAGAAGAGGCCAGCTCCCTCCTCTCTACAACCTCCTTTCAGGTAGTTGTAGAGAGCGCTAAGGTCTCCCCTCAGCCTTCTCTTCTCCAGGCTAAACAACCCCAGTTCCCCCAGCTGGTCCTCCTAAGACTTGTTCTCCAGCCCCTTCACCAGCTTTGCTGCTCCTCTGGAGATGCTCCAGAGCCTGCTTTGTCTCCATTATTGTTGTGTCTAGCTCACAAGGTTTTTGACATCACCTATGAAATGCATCTAAGTGACCAGAAATGAGACTGAAACTTTGCTTACACCACCAAGTCTGAATGTTGTCCAGAAGGAGTACTTGATACCATGCAGACAGATTTAATCACCAGAGAGCAAATCCTCCTTTCTTAGCAATAAGAAAAGCAAACACTAGTTGTAAAGACTGCTGTAATGAACACATCAAGAGGAATTTTGAATGCTTGGTCTAGCAAAAAGGGAGTTGGTTTCTTCTTTATCTTACAACTCATCCTGTTATATATATTGCGCAATAAAAGACTGGACTTTTCTCTCACTAAATAGCATGGTAATGCAATGTTTCATGGCAATGTTTTCCATAATGCTAATGACAGTCCAGTACCAGAGAGCAGCATCACCCCAAAATCCTGGTAAAGAAGCCATTGACTATTGTTCCTTATGAGAAATTCAAGGAGAAAGCAGAAATTATCACAAGTAGGAATTCCAAGTGTTAGTTAAGTAAACATGATTTGTGGAACACATTTCTTTTTTTTTTTTTCAGGCTTCCATACAATGCCTACAGTAAGTGTATTATCATATATTTATATAGAATGATTTAAGTTGGAACGGACCTTAAAGTTCACCTAATTCCAACCTCCCTGCCATGGGCAGGGACACCTTACACTAGGTCAGGCTGCCCTGAACACCTCTAGTTATGGAGCAGCCACAACTTCCCTGGGCAACCTGTTCCCTCATTGTGAAAAATTTCCTCTTAACATCTAGCCTAAATCTTCCCCTCTCCAGTTTATACCCATTGCCACTAGTACTGTCACTACGTGCTTTATAAAAAGTCTCTCCTCAGATTTCTTGTACAATCCCTTCAGGTACTGGAAGGTCGCTATAAGGTCTCCTTGGAGCTTTCTCTTCTCCAGGCTGAACAAGCTGAGCTTTCATAGCCTGTCCTCGTAGAAGTGCTCCTCTGATCATGTTTGTATCCCTCCTCTGGACCCTTTCCAACAGTTCCATAGCCTTCTTATGTTGAAGATTCCAGAACTGGACACAATGATCCAGGTGAGATCTCTCAAGAACTGAATAGAGGGGCACAATCTCCTCCCGCAGCCTGCTGGCCACACTTCATTTGATGCAGCCCAGGATGCAGTTGACCTAGGCTGCAAGCACACATTGCTGGCTCAAGTCAAGTTTCTCATCAATCAGCATCCCCAAGTCCTTCTCGACAGGGCTACTCTCAACCACATCATCCCCTATCATGTTTTCAAAAGTATGTATAGTAGTATATAATCTATGTCTCAGTAACAAAATTTAAGATCATGTATTTTTAATCTTTTTTCTTCAGCTATTCTGCATTCTTAAAATTGCATTTTAGCAATGAATCTGCAGGCTTTTTGAAATATCATTTCTATCAAGAGAATCAAGATATTTATTTTAACTATGCAGAAATAAAGTACTGACATTCTGACTCTCCATACAAACATGAGTTTATGATTTACCCTATAGAGCTCCAACAGTCATCTTCCCATCTATACTTTGCTAATTCTCAAGATGTCCTTAGACTAATCATGATATTATAGGAAACCATTTCCTGCAATCAATCACAGCACCTTTCATGAAGCCACTTTACCATTTAAACACTAAACAATAGTCCAAAGCAGGTAAGTGGCTGTTTCTGAGGCCAATACAGATAATTCAGAGCAAGATAATAAATTATCTCCGTGTTCTCTGATTATGTACATTAGAGTTAAGAGAATAACTATGTGCTATGGTGCTAAGTGATACGGTTAGTATAAAAAATGCGGAGACCAAAGAGGATAAACTCAGCTAACTGTGTTTCAAATATGTAGGTAGTGGCTATCAGGTTAAGTCCTTTCACTTCCTTTAAGAAGATTTCTCTAAAGTACTTCGGCCATCTACTGTCTCATTTTGTATTTTACACATATGGCCATGGATAGAGCTTAGGCAAAAACTAAAGCAAAAGGCTGACATTTCTGAAAGGCATGTCATTAGTTGTACATTAGTGAGCTGTCAGATCTCAGTTGGTGCAGCTCTACTCTCTGTAAGAATTAGATTGAAGCTAGACTTATTGTTATGAGGATCAGCTTCCTTTGTTGTAGTTCATCAAATGGCTATGGGTACCACAAAATTATATTTACTTTAACTGGAAGTCTGCCATGTATGACAGAAGGCAAGGTTCAATTTGACAAGCTTTAAATATACACCTATAGAGAGGGAAAGTTCAGGTCAGAAGCACTCACCATGCAAAGGTTATTACCTTGTGGGGTATTTAAATTAGATAAAGAGGAATGCTCCAGCTGTGGTAAGCTCTTATTTGGTCTCCTCTCCTACAACAAAACATTTGACTGTCAAGTAATCTCTGAAAGTAAAGGAACTTCACACAACATATGACACAAAAATAAAATATATTTTCAGTAGTTATTGTATACTGGCTGTATACACTACTGTTACATGCTACCAATGGTAAATTGTATTTATAATGAGTTGTTAAATTTTTTGTTAATGTGTGCTTGACACAGCTGAACAATATGATTTTGTTCTTGCTTAAATGAATATGAAGTCAGTACACATTCTCAAAGGACCTCCTCGAGTGATTTCTGTCCTTCTCCTCAAGAACAGTCAAATCAGATCTAAGAATTTTGGTCACGCCTTCAGATGATATAAGTAGATTTTCCCAAATGAGATGTGCAAAATGGATCTTTGTAATTTCTACTTTACATTTCCATGACAAACTCTCAGTATCAGATAATTTTTCAAGATATTTGACATAGATGAGGAACCTTAGAAGAGAATTGAACAATTTATGGGTCAGAATAAAGTAATTTGTTATGAAAGCTGGAGAGATTTGGCAATTCAACTAAGTCCTGCTTTGGGATGTTGGAACATGAAGTGAAATTCATGGGCTGTAAATCTGTGAAAGCTCAGGATGAGAAAGAAAGATTTTACAGCTGAGAAAATTATTTTCTTTTTGATACATGACCTGTGGGTTTTATTAATAACTGAGAATACTCCAAATTGTCCATAAAATGAGAAGTGGACAGTGCATTTAGTGACAGAACTATGGGATACATTGTATAGGAACATATTTGCTTGGTTAAATGAGTGGCATATGCCATTGTGATTACTACTATATGTGTTTTCTCATAGTGCCAATAAAGCAGGGTTACACAATGGTGCAAAATGACCAGCAATATTTTAAAAACAGACTCAGGAAACCCATTTTTTTAGCACGTCCATATATAGAATACAAAGGGAAATATTTCCCCTTCCTATTTTTTTATATGTGACATCATAAAGTCATTCATGGAATAGACCTGGAAGAATAATCTAAGGCATCCACCTTCCCCTAAGAGGAACCTCAGCTTTCCCTAAACAGTTCCTGGCAGACCTTTTTCTTCTTCTCAAATATCCTCAGTGACAGAGCTTGTGCAGCATGTGCTCACAAAGAACCCCAGCACTCACCTTGCCATACAGCTATGAATTATTTCCCAGTGTGTAACCTAAATCTAATCTCTCATCTACTTTACTCATAAATTTTAGTTATCTCATTTGCTTTCTCAAAATACTGCAACCCCAGACCATTTTAAGTGGCCTGCAAAATATGAAATAAATCTTGTCATTAGGACACTGAGTTAAGGATTACAGTTCTTTATGTACAGAAATGAAAATACAGAGCTTGACATTTATGTCTGTTTCTGCTGTTTATCTGCTGTTTCTATCTGGCTTCTAGAACTGTTTCGCAGTCTGGTTATGAGTTTAAAGTGTGACTCTGAGAATAATAAGGCTTCTTATGCAGTGAAATACTTCAGAAGACCAGCACTTCTGTTATTGCTGTCATAGAGAATATTGTTTAGAAAAAGGTGTAGCAGATATGTCCTACATAAACCTACAGCCTTACTTACACAAGTGTGGCTTTTTTCAAGGTTTGTTTGCATAATTCCTGCCTGTAGTTATTCTCTTACATTTTGTTCAACATTTGCCTCTGAAGGTGTGTGAAATAGCAAGCATCCCCTGTTGCTTGTTATTAGAAAGTTATATTTTATGATGCTTCCTAGGTACCATTTTAATATGCATAACAGTAATTGTATCTGGAAAATCATTTTCCTTGCCATTTTTATGTCCCTAAAATAATTAAAATTTGTAATGTTTATTTTTTTAATACCTCTAGACAAGAAACACTGTTCTTAGAAAATTTGCTCTTTGGAAGCAGTAGCAAATTCTTTTAACCCAAAGCTTTGTATTGTGCATCAGTACAAATTCCAGAAGTCACAAACCCATTATTACTGTGTCTAGTAGCACCTATTCTTCAAGCCACAAGTATGGTCTTGCCCTGAAAGACACCATGGAGTGACCAACTGCTTAGGTTACTCATAGATCCCAAGAAGATGACTCTCGGAATCTACTGATGTACAATAACCTCACAGAGGACAGAAATTTCACAGAGTCAAACACAACATTCAGGTTAATTTTTATTTCTTCATTTAAAGCATTATCATTTTCATAATAATAATACTACTTTAAAAATATTTAAAATATTCAAAATTGAAATCTTTCCTTCCTGAATGTCCTTAAATATGGAATGATGAAATGGAAAAAAAAGCATATTTGTTAGTTTCTACAACATCATAAATAAACTTCCTCACACAAACTAAGATTTTTGCAGTCCTAAGTATTGTCGTGAAGAAGAAGTTATCTATAATGCAAGGCAAAAGCAAACAAAAGTATCTTGAGATGCTGTTTAGGCTTCCACAGAACCACGTGCCAGAAGACATAATCATGGTAGTAAAACACTCACTTGTGCCTCAAGAAGTGTTCTGATTCTCATCAAGTATCTCATTACCACAATTAAGCAGGCCTTGCCTTTCAGTAGTTAGAGTAGTTTGAGGAGTTAACTTCATTAACCAGTCTATTTTAGTAAATTCATGTTTTATGTACATGGAAAATAACTTTCAGTTTGTAAATAGCTGGTATTACTCATAGCTGGTAAGTAGCCTGTAAACAAGCACAGATTCTAAGATGAGTCTCTAATAACTGAGTCCAATTTGTTTTAAATCTCTGAAGTCCTGCAGTACATGTCAGATGCCTGGTAGGTGATTCACAGCTTGCTGACTAAAATGAAAAAGAACCCCTGGGTTACTGGAGCTAATAAATAACACTGCAGATTTCTGCCATTAAATGCTGCTGAAGTGCTATAAGGTAAGAATGACAGAATCAGCTTTTTTGTTCTTTAATACTGATGCACAGAGTTAATGATTTAACACTGACACCTCTCACACAAGAAGACACCTTTCATTCCCAAAGAGCCTCATGGCTGATTGATCTGATTTACAATAGATCTGTTTCTAACCAGCCTTTGGCTGAATGACATCACTGTTGAAGAATGAAAAGACATTCAGGGTAAAATATTAAGGAGGTGTTTTGTTTTTTTTTTCCCTCAGGTGTAAATACGGGAGGGTGTACGTGTGTGTGTAAATTTCCTGAATAGTATGTAGGGATGATGAGCTAATGTTTCAATTGTTCTATTCTGAGAAATATGTTTCATAGAACTATTGAAATAAAGAACATGGACACCTCCCAGGGTCAACTCCAGGCATAGTAAAGTATGACATGAAATCAGAAAGTGACCGATAGCAGCATTAGAAAATCACTTTCTTCAGCCATTATGCACAGTTGTTTCTTATTCTAGAAAATAAATAGGCAGCATATAAAAAGCATACAAGCAATGTGTATTTAGTACATTTTGCAAAACAGGGATGGCAATAACTTCTAGAAATCTTGACAATGCAAACAAATTTGCAAAAATTTGTCAGATTGTCTAAATGTATACATTTTGTAATTTTTTCAAATATGTAGAGAAACCTGATGAAAGTCAACCCACCACAGGGATACTTATCTGTGATATAGTGAGATTATATTCTACTTTCAGGTCTCAATCTATCAGTGCACATTCTGTGAAAATTTCTCAGGTGTCATGGGCTGAAACTTGTTCTGAATAAGATTCAAGTAAATATTAAATATTTCCATTGTTGTCACTATTGGAAAGCTAAAAGTAGTGACAAGCACAGGGCAGTTCTATTTTCCTTGGATTAACCATTAGAAAAAGTTATGGTAGCTGCAGAATTAGATATTTCTAAACGCTCAGTGGGTATATGTGTGAAATACCCTTTACTGTGGTCATCATGAAGAGATGTTATTAAAGGAAAAAATGATGTGAACTTCTGAACTCTCATTAAGCTGTGAGGGAATTACCTAAATTCTATTGAAAAGACAGACCTTGATGGTATGTCACAGGTCTCAGCTCCAACATTCACCCTGGGTAAAGAGAAGGGAATAAAGAGGTCTGAGTTCAGAGGTGATAAGTAAGAGCTCGGGGAAGTGTAACTTACATGTTTTGAAAGATGTCATGATCAGAAATAGAGGACACTACTCCTTTCAATGGAGGTGCACACATCCTGGGCAGAAGAAAGCACTCCCTTGGCTCCTGCAGACAGCTCTACTGCAGCCAGACAGACACAGAAAGCCACAATTTTACTTCTAATCTACATTAACTCCAACTTTCCAAAGGTCTCCTCTAACCAACTACAAAACAGAGAGATTTCCTTTGCTGTTTCTTTTCTGCATGGTTGCCTAGATACTTGGTCTCCTTGAGGATCTTGTTGATTAATTGCAGTTGCAATTTGGTGATTTGAAGACCCTGATCTGTCGTCTAGATACAGAAATCCTTAGCAAAAAGAGTTTTTTGTCAAGTGCCTGCTTTAACAAAGTTACTTAGAGGCAGTTATCTGCAAGAATACTCAATGAATTACAGATAATTCTCTTATATAAGCATAATATATGCAAAATGAAGTTCAGTAGTGTTAAGTCACTGTGTTATTGTGCAAAGCAGCATATTTTTGGTACTATCTATTCATATATTATGTTTCACTCTTGTTTATTGTACAACATGGTGGCTTCTTCCAGAAGCAGGTACAAACCTTTCCCAATATGAGAACATCAAAGTCTAATAAATATCCTACTACCCTTTTTTCTCAGGGGTGTTAGAGGTTTCACTTTTTAATGCTTGGGGGAAAAAAAGCCACAATAAACACACCAAACCGTAGCAAAATAGGAACAGCATTGCATTTGTTTCTTCCCAGGTTATACGGAGCTAAGAAACAGCAACAGTATTTTTTTTTTTTTTTGGTCAGTGTCGGTTGCTTAATTTGCTCTTTTCTAGGATTTCAACATATAGAGCAGTAAAAATGACCAGAATTCAAATCCAATATATGAATATACAGCATGCCATGAATTTATCTAAACCCTGCTGGAATTTATTATTACACAGGAAGAAATAAATAAAGATTTCATGCACATCAGAAAAAAACATGATAAAATATGTGTTTTAAAAGGGATCAGGAAATAGTTTTCAAAAAAAGAAAACCAAATTCCTTCATGGCTGGGTAAAAGAGAAGTATTCAGAAACGGAAACTCAAAATGATTTATGAATGTGGAACATTTTGCCACAAAATTGATTGCAGGGGGTATTTCTGAAGTTTATTTTTAATTGAAATTTCTCTCTCATATCTAGTAATACAAATTTAGGTAAAATTATTAAATTAGTGATAAATTATTCAATCTCCAGGAAATAAATGAAAAAACATTTAAGAAATACTTCCAGTCAATTTACTAACAGCTTAATGAGAAGAAATTAGAACTTTATAATCTTGCTAGTCATGTAAAGACTATGATTTTGATTGGTTTTTATTTTCCTTGAAATAATGAGAACATTAAATCCATTGCCAGCAATGGTTAGAATTCTCTGAATTATATCTATCTATCTCCCTTATTTTTCAAATTATCAATTGATTTTGAAAGCATTTGAATATTGTTCCCACATTCATTCAGCCATTACTGAATTACAGAACAGCAAATAAAATGTCTTTCCTGTTTCAGTAAATTTAAGGTAGCTTCTTTGATTCCAAGTAACTCCAAGATATGGAATTGTTAATACCAGAGCTTCCAAGACCAATAATTTTTGATTCCTATTCAACAATATCCAATATTTCACAGAATCACAGAATCACCGAGTTGGAAGAGACCCATCGGATCATCAAATCCAACCATTCCCACCAAACACTAAACCATGTCCCTCAGGACCTCGTCTACTCGTGACTTAAACACCTCCAGGGAAGGTGAATCAACCACCTCCCTGGGCAGCATATTCCAATGCCTAATGACCGTTTCCGTAAAAAACTTCCTTTGTGCATGTTACTGCATAAAGGGAGACCTGAGGACATCAAGAAGTATTTTTTTTCAAGTATATTTTAATGTATTTGTTAAAACCAAATAAATATAGTATGACTGATTTTTTTGGATTTAGATTCTCAATATCAGATTCAGTTTCTTCTTTATTTATTTCCAGTTCTATAACTTTTGTTTAATCTTATTGTTATGATATTTACCACCACAACTCCCACACAAATAAAAGTGATTGTGCAGTGTATGAACTTCTACTGAATGCATAGCCTTGCTGCTGGCACAGCAAGCATGTGAAATGGAGAGAAATAGCAGTTGCCCTACAGTTGCAAAAGGTGTAGAGAATTCCTACCTCTTCTGGAAAAAGACGTAGATAGATTTTGTAGTTTTCCTGTCACAATCTTCTTTTTCCCAACACAAGGGGCATCAAGTCCTCTCAGGAAGAGCAATAAGAACTAGGAATGAATAGTGCTAGAACAAGTCAAGACAGATTATAAACATCAGTTGCTTGCTGGTTTCTTTCTTTGCCTTCAGATTATGTACAATAATCACCTTTTTTAATGTTAGACAATGATATGTTTACTTCTCTTAGTGATGACTACATGTGGAAACCTAGATGCTGAACATCAGGTATCCAAACAAACTTGATTTCATCTGGTATAAGCATACACACATCCTTTCTTTAGATATTTGTCTGAGCAAGTTGTGCTGATGGACATCAAAATATTGGTAAATTATAACTTCTGTTGCCTTTTAGGAGAGGAGGTGCAGATCATCATTCACTTTAATTCCAAGTAACTAAGCTACTGATATTAATCTCAGAATATGTTAATCAATAAGATAACAAAGCCTCTAAAAAGAAAATGAGAAAAAAAAAAGAATCAATGACAATATATTCCTGTCTTGCAAAAACTATATGCATGAAATAGTATTTTGCATTTATAGACCTTTAGGAGATTTTAACACAGGTTGTCTGCTTTTACAATGCAGGATCAAAAAAAAAAAAAGATGGCATGGGTGGGAAATGAGTAGTATAATGAAGTGAGAAAACAATCTCATTCTTATGGCAGAATGATTGGTCTTAGTCAATCTTCTCAAAACTAAATATAGAAAGGTTCAAAGAGGATTAAATCTGCAGTAACTGAGGGTGTCTAAAGAGGTTATGAAATGAACATAAAGTTTAATTAATTCAATAGATGAAGAACTGCTTAATAGCATAATTACTTGAATTTATTGCAGGTATTTCATAATATGTGTGAAATGAAAACTTTAACCCTGAAATTACTGAGCTGCATAATTCACTCCTTTCTACTGAATAGATTATGCATTTAATTGTTAACTTTTTTTATACTTTTCATTGCTATTATTAATATGTGATTTTTAAAATATGTGTGCTCTAATTTACAACTTTCAAACACACCCAATCTCCTAATTTATGAAAAAAAGAAATTTAAAACTATTTGTTTTCTATGCGTATAATACCTGAGTGATGCTAAGTATGAGAATATTATTTCAAGTCTAACATGTGATGAAAAATCCTTCTACATTCATTCAAGAACTTCAGGATGTATTACATTTTTTCCTGAGAGGTAGCACAATTCAGTTACCATGGAAAACAAAAATAAATAAAGTTTTATCTCAGTAGAAAAATACCTGGCACAACTGGTTTCCCAGGAGATACGTTCTACTGCAAATACAGAAATATACATGTAGCTATAAATCTCACACACAATCCGTTTTTTGATTGGTTTTAAATACTGAATATAGCAAATACTATAGGCTCACAAACTCTTTAAGGCATAGTATGCTACTTTTTATTTCTCTTAAATGTGCCCACAGATATTCAAATTTTCTGTTCCTACTTCATTTCTGCTAGTATCCTCATTTCAGTATTATCTTCATGCCCTGGTTCAGATTGGGTTTTCTTATTGCTCTTGAGGTTGTAAAAATACAAAAATATAGGGTTTTTTCCCCCTGAAGATCTAATGTAATGATTAAATTATTCATGCCACAGAAGGAAACTTGTTGGGCAGCATTTTATAAACTTAAAGAAAGTTCATTCTAGAAGTCTATCCTGGGGTTTTCACACACTTGAAATGCTACTATTTTTCAGTGCAGCTCCTCTATTTCAAATTAGACACAGTTACCATACTGGGAACTTTGGAGATCTAGAGTTGATCATTGGGTGATTGGAAGCATGTAGAGAGAAAGAGCTTTCTAAAGAATCAAGGGACTGGAAGAAATTAAAGAATAGTTGATGGTGTGATCAATCAGGTTTTGCCCTGGCTATTTCATCTCTATTAATCAATAAATCTGTTCCCTGCTTTCAGAAAGCTTTAGGTGTAGATATAAAAGATATTTACTTAGTACCACTTTCAAAAGCACCTAGCTGCTTAGTGCCTTTGTAAATGGATTTAAATACTTTCCTTGTAGTGAAGGAGCACATGCTTCCCATGGATTGAGTGGCAAGACACATTAACACATAGGTGCCTAAACTGAGCAGTAACCTACAGGTATCCTGTTGAAGGAAAACTTTTACAGACAGATGTTTTTACCCTCTTCTTTCAGATTAGTTGTCTTCCCCCAGTGATCAGTGTATCTCTGTCTACGGGTCTAAATCAAAGATCTTCTGTTTTCTGCTTGTNATGTTTTAATGATTTCAAGCTCAAAAGCTGGATAATGGCCTATGTTTTTTTTGCCTGTGATGTCAGAATCAGGTCAAACTATTAATACAATGAAATCAATATGTATTTGTAGATCAAACAGTATTTTGACCTTCCCTTCGCATTTTATGGCTGGTGTTCAGAAATCTTCAATATATTTCAAGCAGATGAGCAATGCATTTTTATCACAGTACATGAAGAGACTAGGTGGCAAAGAAATAGAACAAAAATATTCAGATGCCTGTGGTTTTATCCAATAAATAAGATAAGTACATATTTATTTCAGTGTAGTTGCTCTCCATTAAGAAAATCCAAACTTTAGAATTAATGCATAATGACAGCTGATGGAATTGTTTCCAGATATACATTTTAATGTATCCTGGATTGAGCTACCAGTTTACCAGTGTGGATTTCCCACTGTTATTCATGAACTTTGAGTCATGCCTTACAGATTTCCTATGTGAGAAACTGTAGTTTTTAGGAGAAAAGACTGAACAATCCCAACCTACAAATGCACATAAGTACATATGGTGTGTGGATCAGCTTTTTCAGCCACTTTAAGGTCCTTTTCTCCTTCTCACAAAGCAGCATTAATGACACTAAAATGCTCATAGAACAACTCATTTTTACAAGCTTCTTGCTCATGTGAGCTCAGGAACAATAGCAGGAGAAATCCTTTACCCTTTAATTGTACCACATCCACTGAGACACTAAAATATATATGCAGCACCTATAAAGACAATTCCTCACAGTAATCCTCTGAACCAGGGAAGGGATGCTGCAACTTTCTCTCCTGTTGCTGTGGCATAAATTCCAGCCAAATAAACAATAGTTTCTTTTCATTAAAAAGGAAGATAAGTTTAAACACAAAACCTATCACCTTCAGACCTGAAATATTCAATGCTTCCTGAAGGAAAAAAAACTCATCTACTACACACTTTTAAAGAGCAACAGCTGGTAAGTACTCAACTCCTATAAATAGTATAATTACCAAATAAGTCAAGGATGTTTAAGAAGTTCAGTCATAACCTCTTGAATAAAATACTTCATATACTTAGTTCTTAAATCCAGTTCTTGATCCATTATCATCAAGATTAATCAGCTAATATTCGGATATGAGGAAATACTGAGGAGTCATAATTGCATAATGCTAATCAAATCCAGGAAGAGTGATGAGAGAATAAAATAAAGGGAGAAGTGTTTTTTTGATTATTTTTTTTTGCAGACACTTGTACATATCAACTTTTATTCAGCCAAGCAACCTGATGAAGAATGTGCTGACTGTTCTCAAATTATGAGTAAACAATGACAAGATGAATAAATAAAATGATTGTTTAAAATAAATGACCAAAATTGCTTTTGAATGACTTTTGACTGAAAAACTGGACACACATGGTCTCTCTAAACTCAGATTGCTTGAAGGCTCTGTTTGATTTTTGCCATTTTATTTTACATCAATTAATATATTTTTGTTTCTGCAAGAGGAAAGAAATTATTATATTTAGGAGTTGGTAAAGATTTCAGATCTTTAAATTTTTTTTTTTTCTGAGCATTTTGACTTATTTCTATTATCTCACATGGATTCTAAGTCAAAAGAACTTGGACTTTGGAACTTCCTATTCAAGCAGAGCCTCTGAGAATATGAGTAACTTGTCTGGGTTGTCAATGAACTTATAAATTTATGAATTCACCTTGGATATAGTTAAATTCTGGTGTTTTACATGAACTTGTCTCCTGGATGACCAGATCAAAGACAGAGTAAGAATGTACTACAGCTTCCTACCAGTGTGCCCACCCCTGTTTTCCTCTGAAGGAAACCAAGTCAGCAAAGAAGATGACATGATTCAATCTTATCCTTTTAGGAATTGGGAAGATTAGGCACATCTGTTGATTGTCTTGGATAAATGTTTCTACATGCTTAAAGCCAGATGACATCAGATGTGTCTAGATGTTGTTAATAACAAAGATGATAATTTTCTGGAATTATCTTCTAGGTTTCTTGAATGAGAACCAGTGGGGAAATATTTTTTCTCTATCACTGATATTTACAAGTCGAGGTTTTATTTTCCCTTGACAGAGCTATCCATTCAGCATTTTGCAAAAACAACACCTACTTTCTAAATGTTCAT
The DNA here is from genome assembly GCA_013389865.1 of Piaya cayana. Classification (NCBI taxonomy): domain Eukaryota; kingdom Metazoa; phylum Chordata; class Aves; order Cuculiformes; family Coccyzidae; genus Piaya; species Piaya cayana. Next base: position 125,544 of record WAAB01023701.1, on the reverse strand, counting down.
ACTCTATTCCATTCATTACTGACATTCCAAAATAAGACTCTGGAACAAAAAAGTACTGTTTCATGGTTTCCATTTACAAGTTTCTGGGCCATTTGGCAGCATATTCTTTTGTATATTCAAAACTAGGCTATCAAAATATAATGCAATTTAAGCCACAATGATTATTTATATTACTAGTGAAGGAGGAAAAAACGTAGTGGTAAATTAATCTTTGTGCAGCAAAGAACTGCTTAAAATAGGTTTTCAGCATGCATAGTAATGAACTATTGCTATCTCTCCTCAACAGACATCTTTAAATAACTATGTCCAAAGTTGTTTAAAATCCTTTTCCTGGAATTTCAGTTTCAGTAATGCAAGGAAGACTGATTCTTCACTTATAGCACTGATCAACACAAGCTTCCTTTTCTATTTTCTGTTTAATATAGGGAACTCATGAATCAGGTGTGACTTTTACATGCCTTGCCTTTGACCTTCCCACAGATAATCATAATAACACGGGGCTGCTGAGAATCAATCAGTTTTCATAAAGGCAGCAGCCTTCAGATTAATCTCATATTATTAATTCTGCAAGTTAAAAAGACAAGCAGAAAGACAAGATGGCTTTCAGTGCTATTTACTTCCTTAAAAATATTTCCTGTGGATAATAAACAAACAAATTTCCAATCTGGTGAAGCTGTAAATTTGCAGCCTTCATGAAAACTAATTTAAGTGAATGTGACTGTGAGGTTGGGATTGTAAAGATTAGGGAGACTCCTGTAGTTATAATTGCCTGTTCAGTTCATCTGCTGCTCTGCCACTCAAGAGTGGCACAGCTGCATTAACAACTCTAATCATAATCTAATTCGCAGATCAAATTCCCATCTTTGATATATCCTTTAATAAAGCTTCCATACCCCATCTTTTAGCCTTAATTATTGCTTCCTGTCTCCCCTAACAACCAAATTAAAAGGTACATGGAGCATTTCTATAATAAAAAAAATTGTACAGATACAACTACTGTACTGGAAATTCACAGTAACCTTGTGAAGGTTGGATGGCTTGTGATAACTAGATTTTTTACTGATAGTGCAAACACAAGAAGATAAGAAATACAATTTTATAATCAAGTATTGATTTTTCTTCTTTTTCCCTGCTAATATGGAAAATTACCTGAGCCAATTTTTAGATTAACAACGTGAGAAAAGGCTATTTTATAGGAAAACTGTCTATATCCCAACATGTGGACTGTTTCACTTCTTAAATCTGGAGTTCTTGACATGTCAGTTGTTGACAGTAGATATTGTACTATTTAAAGTTAAACGTCTTTGTGCAGGAACTAGGATTCCAAGTCAGTAAGATAATTAATCAGACACCTACCTTTGGTATATGAATAACCTCAAGTCAATAAATCTTTTAATATGTTTAGAATTAGTAAATACCAAAGTACGTTTTGAGTAGGTCCCAAACATTTAGTGTTTTTTTCATGTAGGATTCTGGCTTGTTTGTTATACTGTGGAATGAGGATTTCAATAAAAGACTTAAACTATTGTCTATGCAACTGTAACAGGATGGCATGTCCACATTTCCTAGCCAGAAACACATGTTCATAAGACTTTAATAATGGACTAATGTAGTCATGGTTAAACGGGAAAATAATTAGAAAATTAAAATGATCAGACAGGTGCCCAGGTGATTTTTATTTCTCTCCTTCCAGTGATATGTGGTGACATAGCACAGCTCAGACAGATCCAGTCAACTAATACATGGATCCTTTGCTGGCATCACTGCAATAACTTTGGGGGTTTTGATAACGCGATGACCTACATGGCACTGGGATTACACGTATGAGATGGGAGCCACATTTCTCAGAGATGGAGGACGGTCTTTGCCCAGGAGCTTGAAGGGCTTTAAACTAGAAAACCTAGAGAACTTTAAACTAGATATGAAGGGGGAGGGGGATAGCATCAGGCTAGCCTGTAACAAGTGGTGAGAGGACAGGTATCAGGGGTCAGGTGTTAGGGAGAACACTTCGCTAAAACATCTTGTAGGTAATAAAGGGTCCACTGGGAAGGTGATGCAACCAGCAGCACAGCTGAAGTGTCTTTATGCTAATGCACAAAGCTTGGGTAACAAGCAGGAAACTCCTGTGCCGCTACGAAGCTACAACCTAGTTGCCATCACAAAAACGTGGTGGGATGAATCCCATGACTGGAGTGTGGCTATCAACATATACAGGCTCTTCAGAAGGGGCAGACCAGGTAGGAGTGGAGGTGTCACCCTCTATCTCAGGAAAGGGATAGAATGTGAAGAGGCATCATTAAAGAGTAGCCACAAACAGGCTGAAAGCATGTGGGTTAAAATTAAAGACAGAAGAACCAATGGGAACCTTGTGGTTGGGGTATATTAGAGGCCATTTGATCAAGGAGAGCCAACTAATGAAACCTTCCTCCTCCAGCTACAGGATGCTTCATGCTCTCAAGCTCTCATCCTACTCAGGGACTTCAACTGCCCCAGCGTATGCCTTTGACAAGATCCCACACAGCATTCTTCTCTCTAAATTGGAGAGATATGGATTTGGTGGGTGGATGATACAGTGGATCAGTGGAAACTGGTGGGATGGTCATATTCAGAGAGTAGCGGTATATACCTCGAAGTCCAGATGGAATTCCATGACAAGTGGTGTCCCTCAGGGGTCCATACTAGGACTGGTGTTGTTTAATAGCTTAATCAATTATATCAACAGTGAGATTGAGTGCACCCCCAGCAAGTTTGTGGATGATACCAAGCTGAGTGGTGTAGATGCCACTTTGGAAGGATGGGATATCATCCAGAGGGACTTGGACAGGCTGGAGAAGTGGGCCTGTGAGAATCTCATGAGGTTTAACAAGGCCAAGTGCAAGGTCCTACACCTGCGTTGGGGCAATCCCCAATTCCAGTACATGATGGGGGATGACATCACTGGGAGCTGCCCTGCAGAGAAGGACTTGGGTGTGCTCTTTGATGAGAAGCTTGACGTGAGATAGCGGAGAGTTTGCAGCACAGAAGGCAAACCGCATCCTGGGCTGCATCAAAAGAAGCGTGGCCAGCAGGTCGAGGGAGGTGATTCAGTTCCTCTATTCCTCTCTTGTGAGACCTCATCTGGAGTACTGTGTCCAGTTCTGGAATCCTTAACATAAGAATAACATGGAACTGTTGGAATGGGTCCAGAGGAGGGCAACAAAGATGATCAGAGGACTGGAGCAACTCCCATACGAGGACAGGCTATGAAAGCTCGGCTTGTTCAGCCTGGAGAAGAGAAAGCTCCAAGGAGATTGTGTAGCAATCTTCAGCACCTGAAAGGGGACTAGAAGAAAGCTAGGGAGGGACTATTTTACAAAGGCTTGTAGTGATAGAACTAGTGGCAATGGGTATAAACTGGAGAGGAGCAGATTTAGGCTTGATATAAGGAAGAATTTCTTCATCATGAGAGGGGTGAGACACTGGAACAGGTTGCCCAGGGGAGCTGTGGATGCCCCATCCCTGGAGGTATTCAAGGCCAGGTTGGATGGGGCCTTGGGCAGCCTGATCTACTGGGATGTCCCTGCCCATGGCAGGAGGGTCGGAACTCAATGGTATTTAAGGTCCTTTCCAACCCTAACTATTCTATGATTCTAGGTATGGGCAATAAAAGAGATGGTGATCATATGTGTAGGTAGGGGAGGAAAAGATAAATCAATTATCAAAACATTTCAGCTAATTTAGGAAAGTTTTGAATAGAACAGCACACTATGGTGTTGAGATTATTTGGAAAATGTAGCTATGGATTTCAAGGGCAATAAGAAAAGCCTGTCAGGAAACAGTTTCACAGATAAGAGAGGCCTGCAAGAATGCCAAAACTTTAAACATGGCAGATTTTAATTATCCTGATACCATTATTGATTTGGATAAGAAATGTTTCAAGGCTAAAGAGACAAATGTGTTTGAAAATCTAGCAAGGGATTTATTTTCACATGTGGTGACCAGCTTTAGTGGCTTGGGGCTATCTCGCTAATGAATGGATCTTGAATAAACAGGGACATGGGAGACAATTTAGCATAGGCAATGAATTTGAAACAGAAAGTTCACTGAAATTAAAGGGGTTTATCATTTAAATGGATACAGTCTAAAGAACTCTGACCCACAAAGGAGGCGTACAGTAATTCTCATTTAGGATAGCTAAAAGTGAGAAATGAAAAATGTTGCAGAACATTATGTTACTTCTGAAAATGTAGTGATTTCTCCTGTACCTAGATTTCTATTATTACTTACTAAGCATAAACAAGTGATATGAGACACTCTAGTATTTAAAATTCCAGTAGTACTGGGTCAAACATTTCTGCCAGTCTTGGAACTCTCACAAGTTTTGCAACTGGTGAACTTTTAAATTTCCTATTTATCACCAAAACATAGTCCCCCTTTTTCCTTTTCATTTTTCAAGGCTTGAAGCATGACATCAGAAAAATATTCCAGACCACAGAAAAAAAAATCATGGAAAGGCTAATTGGACACTGAAACAGGCTGACCAGGGAGGTGGTAGAGTTACCATCCCTGGAGATATTTAAGAGACAGTTGGATGACATGCTGAGGAGCACAATTTACTGATTGATAGGAATGGTTAGACTCAATGATCAGTAACCAATTTCAGTAACCAAAATTTCAGTAATCAATTGTTTATTCTTTTTATTCTTTTGCACCTGATTCATTCAACCTAGGGTATTGAGGGAGCTGACGGATGTACTGGCCAAACCCCTTTCCTTCATCTTCCAACAGTCCTGGAAGTCTGGGGAGGTTCCACTGGACTGGAGGCTGGCTGATGTTGTGCCCATCTACAGGAAGGGTCACACGGAGGATCCAGGGAACTACAGGACTGTCAGTCTGACCTCAGTGCCAGGGAAAATCATGGAACAGGTGATCTTGAGTGCTATCATGAAGCACATGCAAGAGAACTAGGTGATCAGGCCCAGCCAACATGGTTTCACAAAAAGCAGGTCTTGCCAAACTAACCTGATCGCCTTCTATGACACAGTGACTCGGCTGCTGCATGAGGGAAAGGCTGTGGATGTGGTGTTCCTGGACTTCAGCAAAGCCTTTGACACAGTTTCTCACAGCATTCTGCTACGGAAACTGTCAGCCTCTGGCCTGGACAGGCACACACTCTCCTGGGTGGAGAACTGGTTGGCTGGCCGGGTCCAGAGAGTGGTAGTAAATGGTGTTAAATCCAGCTGGAGGCCAGTCACAAGTGGGGTTCCCAGGGCTCAGGG